>OY856414.1:804803503-804831003 GCA_963693085.1 Alisma plantago-aquatica | reverse complement strand
TTTAAAACAAAATCATATAAAATGATTAAATTCTTACATGTTATCTGCGAGTAAGAAATGTTGACATGGTAAAAGGGTTTTGTCAGTCCTTTTGATCACATGTGTTCTTGAATCAGCATTTATTAGTATACCAACTATATCTAAACATAAAATTTGTGATTATTTTGACAATCCATAAATGCAAAATATATGGTGAAGAAAAACTCATACCAACATATATGACGTTTGCTTTGCTATCAAGTAATGATTTAATTGATCGGAAATCTTTTGTGAGTTCATCCTTGAGATCACGGATCTTCCAATTTGAAATATCAATTGTCTCCAATTTCGTTGAAGTATCAATTGTAATCTCATACTCCAATTTGGTTTTGTTGATTCAGTATTGTTCCCTCACTTCCCTAATGAAAGCATTTGATATTTTGCAAAAAGATTGTTGATGCAAAATTGAGCCAAACTTTTCTATCACATCGTTGAACATTATCGCTCGTATATATTGACCCTAAATTTGATAGATATGAAAATTTCAATTTGCTCATAGAATTTATCATCTTAAACATGGGACTTGCCTCGATATCCATAAACCTCAATTTTAAGTAGGTTCCTGATGTAGTTGTATTCCGATAAGTTCTGACTTCATCTTTATACACAAGCTTACAATTTCGCTCCTAATTTGATAGTCCAGGAATTAAAGATTTTATCGTTATCGATTCCCTTTGCACACGTTCACCTACATTCTCATTGGAAAAAAAATCTGATATAGCAATTTTCATATAACCTTTTTATAAATAGAAGTAGATCGTGGACACCAATTATCCAATAGGATAATGAGGAATGTAACACAAACAAAATAATCTTTGATTAAGGAAAACGATGCAACAATAAATTAGACGAACATGTTTGCTATCTTAACACAAATGGTATTCTTGACTAACGCCAGATAATTGCAATGATTGGCTGGTTGCAGTCAACAATAGTGGTTGGAATTGATGATAGTTTTATACTATTTTTCTATATAAACGAATATACTTACCATGATTATTTGTTTGATTCTTTTGGTTGTACTTTGTCATCATGGTTGTTGATGGAACTTGCCAGACGAACTCATAGGTAGAATGACAATGTATATATTTGGGCTCGTCTTTCGTCGTGTCCGTCTTGCAAGCTATAAGATATGATCACAACAATGACTTGATTTAGTTTGGTGAAAGAAGGCGGTGGACATGATATGTGGGAACATGTGTATATATATTTAGTTATGGCATGTGAGAAGTCCTTTTCCGTTTGTATAACTAAGAATTCGGTTGGAATCTTATTTTTGTTGACTCCGTCTGTTCCAAATTAGAGTTTGTGTCCTAATTTATATGTATAATCTGTTTAGAATTATCGATCAAGAGTTTGTGGCCTAATTACTTAGTTGGAAACTGTGTTTCTGGTGACTCAAAGAATCCATACCAGTCTAGAGTTTGTATCCTAGATTGATACATTCAACGTAATATGTTTTCAATAACTTCATGTACCATGAATAAAGATGCATATAGAAAATAATTATATGATGAATACTCAAATATTATGTACAATTGTTTGCATTTTAGCACACATGGTATTTATATCTTTAAATAATAGTACATTTTGAAATCCAATACAACACTTACGTAACATTCGACTCTCATGATATTAAATTATATCCGTTTTAGAATCATCGATCAAGAGTTTTGGCCCAATTTGGAGTCTGTTTAATTGTCTAATTATTTAGTTGGAAATCGTGTTTCTGGTGACTCAAAGAGTCCGTACCAATCTAGAGTCTCTATCCTAGATTGATATATTCAACGATAATATGTTTTCAATAAAACCATGAATAAAGATCCATATAGAAAATAATTATATGATGAATACTCAAATTGTACAAATCGTTTGCATTTTAGCACTCATAGTATTTATATCTTTAAATAATAGTACATGAAATCCAATACAACACTTACGTAACATTCAATTCTCATGATATTAAATTGTACATGCTAAAATTCTAAACAACTTTCACGTGATGAATAACAACGTTAGGGAGCACATGAGCCTTCATGTAACATTATAGCAGCAAACAATTGGTTGTGTAACATTCACTCTCGTCTATAAATACTGCTTCCTTGGTGTAGATAAACTCGTACTCCTGTCAAACAATGTTGATAAACTTATAATCTTCTAAATATTAAGTCCAGATAAGAATACAATATAGAAACAAAATATTAACTAACAAGTGGATATAAAAGTGTGCATATCACACAAAGTGTGTGCCAATATGAAGGTACCAAGCCATTAGATTGTGTGGTAATAGGATACATTCAAATACAATCTTCACACCGACATGTCTAGATCTAGCATCAAGCATGAAGAATCTAATGTAGCCACTCACTTTAAATGATTCATTTTTGAATTCATACAAACACGTTGGAAATATTACCTTGTTGCATACATTACTGATTTGATAATCATAAGAGCATTTTAGCATGGAAATTACGGTCCAGACCTGTCCAGACAGGATTCAAGAGGTGAAAACTCATTAGATCAAAGTGTATCAAATAAAATATAAGAATATCTACCAGTGATTCTTTCACTGTCAAGACGGCCTGCTGGTTGGGAGGTGTTTGTCCCTTGCAATTTGTGGAGCAATATTTGGAGACTAGATATTCCCCCTAAATTCAAACACTTCAGCTGGTGCATCTATTGCAATCAAATGGCTACTGCCTAGACTGTACATGAGGCATATCTTATTCTCTAAATCATGTTTACGTTGTGGTCTCTTGGACGAGGACGGCTTCCATGCCCTCTTCGAATGTCAGGTAGCTAGTGGAGCTTGGGTTGACTACACCTTTAAAGCTAACCTGTTATGTATGCCCCAATCTTCCATGGATGAAGCGTGGAGTTGGATCATGGGTGTACTTTGTTTAAGTGAAATGACTGAGTTCATCGCCACATGTGTTGTTATATGGAACAACCGCAATAATTTTATATACAACCACAATACTGATAATCTTGCAATGAAGAAGAAACACCTGCTCCAGTGGGCCAAACATGAAATCAAAGTTAGATACAACAAGCACACCTCCAGTCCCAAACTTAATAGAAGAAACTGCATATGGTCACCCCCTGCTGAAGGCACTATCAAAGTCAACACGGACAACATCTGTATTGACAAAGCAAGAACCTGCTTGGCTACTGTGTTCCGCAACCATATAGGGCGAGTGATCAAAGTTATATCTAGGGCCCTCCCCTATTGCTGGCCTTCAACCGCGGTAGTGGGCTATGTTGTGTTGATGGGCTATCGTGTAGTACGTGAGATGAACATCCAACATTTGGAGGTCGAAACAGACGCTGCTATGGTCATTAAGCTGGTGGAAGATAAGAAGAGAGGTTGCAACCCTACCATGAAGATCTTCGAGGGGATTGTGAGTTTGATACCAATGTTTTCTACTTTCTGCTTGGTGCATATCTGTAGAGAAGGGAACACCACATCCCATAATATTACTGCCTTGGGTTTGGGGAGCAATACATAACTTGTATTCACTGATAGCTTTCCAAGGGTGCTTTTTCCACCCCATTGTATGGACCTAGTCTCATAATACAATGACCCTTTTTCCCTAAAAAAAAATAAAAACTACTTCGATCACAAGACTCCTGACAAATGCCTATCTTACTTAGTAATTTGATATTCTTGCAGTTGGTGGGTTGTACATTGGTCCTCTACACATTAATTGCATGCTCAACATCCATGTGTAGCATGAAATGGTTCATATTAAGATTAATTTATATTAAGCAAGTTGATCAACTCATATATAAGAAGTAATACTTGAGATTCTTGACTCACATGACAAGAGAGCATTGGTTCTCTATCATGTCACTGAACTAAAACACCTTGTACTTTCTGACATGGACAAAATAATTTAGTTAGGAATGCACATGGGATCAATAGGAATGCTATCCAATCTGTAGTATTATTATCTATAAACAGGAACCACATCCCAAACATATAGGAACTAAGAAATTCAAATAATAAAAGCTCCAAATGTGTTCTCATATGTAGTGAAGTGAACCATTTTTGTATAGATAATGCAACCCAAAAGAGTTGTATGCATTCAATATTTGATTTTGACCATATGGATTAATATATTCAAATTTAGTAACTGAAAAAAATAATGTATTCAAGTTCCATAATTACCTTTTCATGCAGATGTTTTCATCCAGATAAAGGAGTCACAGAAGAAAAATTCTGCAGTGGTTAGTGTTGTTATAGAATTTCAAACTGATTAAAGCTTGCAATATATGTTGTATGAATCTGACACAGGAACTTCAACTTAGAAAACTATAACATGCAGCAAAACAATTGATAAAGTTAGTTGTCTATCCCTAGACTACATATTTGGGACCAGATAATTAGTTTCAAATATTGCATAGACAGTGGGTTGAATTTCTGCATCATTAGCTATACTTGTTCTGCTGCATAGCAATCAGCACAATATGAAATACAACACTTTACATTATCAGTATAGAAGTGTCTAATATTGGTTGCCGAAACAAATCGTTGGTTTGGTATAATATCAAAATATGTATAACTAACAATCTATTTGTATGACACATTCTGAAGAACAACTTGACATACCAAGAATCATAAATCTATGATCCTGCACTCACTTCTAGCAATTCGTTGTCCATGTGTCTTTATTAAGATCCTCAAATCCACTGGGCAAAAGCTAGCAACATAGGAAGCACCAAATTGGCTCGCGCTGCCATGCTATAAGAATCACATAGTACCTAAGTAGAACCATCAGGCACTTGTGCGCCATAGCCTCCGCACGATTCCTTAAAAAAACAATTCAAGGAAAGAAACACTAACAAACATGGAACCTGCATGGAAACCATTTAATTAAAATATTTCTTATCTTATAAGAAAGGGGCATGAGTAAGAGAGACTGATTCAATATTGAATATCGGCTTGCATCATCTGAATACTGCATTGATGCAGGTGAAAGAAGTAGAAATTCTTCCGCAAGTCAGATGAGATTCCTGACAATGGCATCATTGTGCGCCACCCATGTGCCTGTGCAAGTCAGACAAGGCTCCAGGAAAAGGAACGGTCTTGCATCCTCGTGTTGTTGTATTGCGGCCCTGGGTTTGGACAGAGTAGGGTTTGCTAAATGAAGTTTCATAAGTAGTACGGGTTTTGGTTATAATCAGATGGTACGGTAGGGTTGGACAAAAATGAGTAGTACAACAATGAGTGTATTAATGTTCTAAAATTTGAGCAATGTATTTTAGAGTATATGCAAACTATACAATCCCATTATACAAAGAAACAAGCATAATGTATCTCATGGGATACATCCCTCAAAGTGCTGAGTAGAATCTTGTTGAGTAGATCTAACACCCTCATTTATTAGCTATATCATAACAATATTTCAATATTATCCAACCTTTTATGCTAATCACGTTATTTTCTTACGGTTTATCAGTAAATTTCTCAATTACATTCTAATTTGTAAAACAAAAAAAAATCATGGATACACAAGTATGAATACCATGAACAAAAATGTAACTACTTATTTTAATAAAATTATATTTTTAAAATAATAATATATAATTTGATTCAAATATATGATTCTTGTTTGAATATTTGTATATTATTGTTTGTATCATCCTCCAACCGATATGTTTGTCATTAGAATAAAAATATCAAACAATTAGCTATGATGCATAATTTTCCAAATATGAAGTCATTAAATATTGGACCAACAGATAAATAATAACAACATGGAAAAAATGTTTGTCAATGGTTTCTTATGATGCACAACATAGTTGGATGTAATATTCAATGCATTTGTAATGCCTATGTATGGTGAAATTTTCAAATCATAGCTAGAACAGGATATGACCACAAAAATATGATGAAACTATTAGCATTGCTATGATGTAAAAAATGCAAATAACATATTGAATATCAAGAATATGTCCCACTAAAGAAAACTCAAAATTTAAAGAAGTTTTACTAAAAGTATACTTTTTTTAGGGCAACCGCTTGCTTTCTATTACTATGAGCTCAAAGATGGCTCAATCCAGTTTGCTACAAAACGAGGAAAAGACTCCGAACAGAAAAAAGAACTAGAGCTACTGACAGCTTCACGAGCTAGCTGGTGTGCTAGTCCATTGGCCTGTCTTCTACAGAAAGAAAAACTAAAAATGACTTTAAGCTATAAATGTCTTCTAGAAGAGTTCCAAGCAAGTCCGGTCTTTTAGCTCCTGCCCTTATGAGATGGATGATTGTTTCTGAGTCTGATTCCACCTCCAGTCTTGTGATTTGCTGCTCCTTGGATTGCCGCAAGCTTTCCCTTACTGCCCAAGCTTCCGCTAGTGGAACATCATGGCTGGTTGGCCGCCTGCTACCAGCTACGTGTATCACCCTTCCTTTGTGATTCCTCCACACGAGGCCTGCACCATCAAAACCGTGCATGTGCACAGCTGCATCGCAATTTACCTTGAGCACGTCGGCTTCGGGCGGCAACCAAAGCTCTGTCCGCTTCACCACTGTGGCTGGACGGGCTCCAGTTTTCTGCTGTGCGTCGTGGTGACCTTCAAGGAGGGCTAAGAAGTGGCGTTGTGTTAAGAGTGGTGGCTTTGGTTGCTCTTTGAAAATGATTGTATTCCTTATAGTCCACACCGTCCAAAGCGCTGCTATCATGGCATGGTTATCTTCTTCCCGTTGTTGGGTGATGAGGCTCTTGATTCTGCTTCCCACACTGGACCTCCCTGTTGTTCAGATCCTTGCTTTCACTATAATTAGGCTTTCTTTCCACATCTCCCATGCTTGCGGGCATCTAAATAACATGTGTGTAATGTCTTCTTTCTCTCTTCCGCAAATGTTGCATATGCCGTCTGGATGACAATGACGGTCATATAGGCGTCCCAACGTGCCTAACGCTCCAGTCATACATCTCCAAAGAAAGTGTGCCGCCTTCGGGATGAGATTCTTCCTCCAAACTAGCCTCCATCGTTCAGCTTCCTCTTGGTTGCGATGCTCTTCTCGTGCTACCGGTCCTTGAATTGCCATCCAGTAGGCTGATTTTACAGTGAATTCTCCACGTCTATCCGGTCTCCAATAGATACCGTCCTTCTGCTTGTAGAGCCCAAGTGGTATTGCCATGATCTTCTGTGCTATTTCTTGCGTGAAGAGAATGGAGATGCCTTCCTTATCCCAAGTGGTCGAATCGTTCATCATTAGTTGGTTCACCCGTTGGACGTTAGTGCTCGAGAAGTTGTATGCACTCTCTATGCTTCCGCTTATGCCTGGGATCCATGGGTCCTCCCATATATTGATATTTGTTCCGTCTCCCACCTTCCACTGTATCCCATCAAGAATGAGAGCCTTTGCATTCCATATGCTTCTCCAGGTGAAACTTGGATCATATCCCCTTCTGGCTGTGAGTACTGTCCCCCTAAGAAAATATCTTGCTTTTAGCACACGGTGGACGAATGTGTCTTCTCTATGAAAGAGCCTCCAAATTTGCTTTGCCAACAACGCTTGGTTGAAAGTGTGGATGTTTCGGAATCCCAACCCTCCTTGGTTCTTTGGTTTACACATATTGTCCCAACTAACCCAAGCCATTTTTCTCTCCCCATCTTTGGCCCCCCACCAAAATCTCGCTATGGTGCTGTTTATGGAATCGAGGAGGTATCCCGGAAGCTGAAAGATACTCATGATATACGAAGGTATAGCTTGGATCACTGCTTTGATGAGGACTTCTTTTCCTACTTTGGACAACAACTTTTCCTTCCACCCTTGTAGTTTTTTCCATACCCGCTCCTGTATATACGAGAATACTTGTTTTTTTGACCTCCCTACAGCCGTGGGCAGCCCAAGATATTTCCCGTGCTTGTCAACTTCTTTGACCTGTAGCAGTTGTGTTATTTCACTACTACAGAAATAGCATTCAGTGTCACTTTTCTGGGCGTCGGTTATTAAGGAAAACCGACGCCTTATATGTTAGGCGTCGGTTGTTTAAGCAAACCGACGTCTATATTCGAAGACCAGCCAGACACGGGTACCACTTTGTATTCAGCGTCGGTTGTTTATAACAAACCGACGCTGAAAGTCGGCCGCGAAATCCAAATTTTGATAAAACAAAATAGTGTCATTTTCAGCGTCGGTTATGTAGGTATAAACCGACGCCTATGTGCGATGAAAATTTGCACGAAATGTGTCACTTTCAGCGTCGGTTATCCTTTTATAACCGACGCTGAAGGTGGTTCCCGCCAAACAATTTCATGAAAATATCGTCCAATTGGACGTCGGTTGTTGCAAACAACCGACGCTAAAGATGTTTAGGCGTCGGTTGTTTTAAACAACCGACGCTATTTGGGAACTTATAACCTGCGATCGCCCGACTCTTCCCCTTTCTTCTGTTTCATTGCGAGCAATTACCTTCTCTGCTGCCGGCGATTTCTCTCCGGCGATTTCTTCTCCAGTGCCATTTCTCCGGCTATTTCTTCTCCGGCGCCCCCTTCTCTGGCGCCCCCTTCTCCGCCACCACTCCTCCTTCTCCGCACCCCCTTCTCCGCCGCCCCTGCTGCCCGCCCCTGCTGCTCCAAGCGCCTGAGAACTGGCGCCGCCTGGTGCTTTTCCACCGTCGTCGTGCCTCCGCAACCACCGCCAGAGCCACCAGAGCTGCTAGCTGCTCCTCCACCGCCGTCACTGCTAGCTACTTCTCCAGCCAGAGCCACCGGAGCCTCTGCCTTCTTCCCTCTTACAAGGTTGGTCTTCCCACTGCTAGCTGCTCTGCTTTTTTATGCATCGATCAAATTGTTGTGATAAAAATGCATGTAATGTATTTGATTAGAGTTAATCTAATCTGGATGTTCATAATAATGGTATGTTAAATATGATGATTAGGGATAAATATAATGTCTACTACACAAATATTAGATGATATTCAAGAAAACCCTAGTTTGATGAGCATGTTGTTAATCATGTTAATTATGATTCTTCTATATATTCTGATGTCATTATATAATTATGTGATCCCAACATATTAAATTGAATTAGAATGATTTCATGAATTATAGGGTTTTAAAGTTGATAAACATGTACATGCGGAAATAGGGTTATTAAACCAATGGTTATAACATAGTATGATCTTAATCTGATCTGGATGTTCATAATAATGTAGTATGTTAAATATGATGATTAGGGATACATATAATGTCTAGTAAAGATTCCTAGACCTTTTGTTTGAAACTATTGATTTCTTGATTTATTATTTAATAATGCTCTGTTGATTAGGATTAACCATGTTGCCTGTACTTTATAGACATTTATTATATATAAGAATGACAACACATGTATTTGTTGGCCTAGAAACACATCCAAGATTTACTCATTAGGAGTAAATCTTGGATAGTCCCCAGTTTGGGACTATTCCTGAACACCTAATCTCACTTAGGATGTAAGTGTATAATGTGTATTGGGTTTTCGAGAAAATTTCGGTAGCATTTCCCCGTTTGTTCTCTAAGTACATATGTACTTAGAGAACAACGGGGAAATGCTGCCGAAATTTTCTTGAAAACCAAATACACATTATACACTTACTAGTGAGATTAGGTGTTCAAGGATGGGATAGGTGGTACACATTTATTATATATAAGAATGACATCAAATGTGTTTGTTGGCCTAGAAACCCGTCCAAGATTGACTCATTAGGAGTAAATCTTGGATAGTCCCCGGTTTGGGACTGTTCTTGAACACCTAATCTCACTTAGGATGTAAGTGTATAATGTGTATTGGGTTTTCGAGAAAATTTTGGTAGCATTTCCCCGTTTGTTCTCTAGGTACATATGTACTTAGAGAACAGCGGGGAAATGCTGCCGAAATTTTCTTGAAAACCCAATACACATTATACACTTACTAGTGAGATTAGGTGTTCAAGGATGGGATAGGTGGTACACATTTATTATATATAAGAATGACATCACATTATATGCTTAGGTTGTAAGTGTATACCCTAATCTTTTCCTAATATATACTTGTTTCCTAATATATACTTGTTTTCTCTGATCATAGAATGGATAGATCATGGATGTCCATTCGTAATCGTTGCACCCCAGAGTTTATATCTGGTCTTGATCAGTTTATTAGATTTGCCGAGGAACATAGGAAAAAACCTACAGATAGGTTCTACTGTCCATGTAGGCATTGCGGTAACAACTTGAAAGTCAACACTGGTGAGGAAATCAAAAGTCATGTCATGTGCAATGGGATTGTACAAGGCTATACAAAATGGCACTGGCATGGAGAGATTTCAAAATCAAAACCAGTAGATGTCGATAGCAGTGCTTGGGTGGAAGAAGAAATTGCCTCCGATGACGTAAATGTGAACGAACCAGTTCCAGTAGACATCGTTGATGCGATGCTGGATAGTTGTAGGGTAGAGCACACCGATCCACCTCCTATCTTTACAAACATTGTGCATGATGCTGAGATACCGTTATACACAGGTTGTGCTAAGTTTACGAAGCTTAGCGCTGTGTTGAGATTGTATAAGTTGAAAGCTAACAATAGATGGAGCGACAAAAGCTTCACTTCATTGTTGACTTTGTTGAAAGAAATGCTTCCTGAAGGAAACGAGCTTCCAATCTCAACATACCAGGTAAAGAAAATGTTGTGCCCAATGGGAATGGAGGCCAAGAAGATACACGCATGCCCGAATGATTGTGTATTATTTCAAAAGGACTATGTAGATTTGAAAGATTGTCCAAAATGTGGTGCGTCACGGTATAAATTGACGACTTCGGGGGAGTCCAAAACTGGTTCTCCTGCCAAGGTGTTGTGGTATCTACCTATAATATCACGGTTTCAACGCTTGTTTGCAAATCCGAAAGATGCAAAGAATTTGAGGTGGCATGCAGATGTTAAGAAAAATAATGATGGGATCCTGCGACATGCGTCTGATTCCCCACAGTGGAAGAAGATTGATCTATTGTACCCCAAATTTGGTGAAGAAGATAGGAATCTAAGACTTGGGCTTTATACAGATGGGATGAATCCGTACGGGACATTGAGCAGCCAACATAGCACTTGGCCAGTCATGCTTGTTATATACAATCTTCCTCCCTGGATGTGTATGAAGAATAAGTACGTTATGTTGTCATTGTTGATATCGGGCCCTAAACAACCCGGAAATGATATCGATGTTTATCTTGAACCTTTTATTGATGACTTAAAGAAACTTTGGGCTGAAGGTGTGATGACCTATGATGCTTCAGCAAGAGAGACATTTTGTTTGCACGCTATGTTGTTTTGCACTATTAATGACTTTCCAGCATATGGGAATTTGTCTGGATATAGTGTCAAAGGAGCTAAAGCGTGTCCTATATGTGAAGAAAACACTGATTCAATAAGACTAAAACATGGCGGCAAGACTGTATATCTTGGTCATCGAAGGTTTCTTTCTAAATTCCATCCGTATCGTAGGAAGCACAAAGCATTCAATGGATGGAATGATGAACGGAGTGCACCTAAACCTATACCAGGGGATGTTGTTTATGAAAGAGTAAAAGACATTGTCAATGAATTTGGTAAGAAATCACAATGTAGTATGGCCACACAGAGTGACAATTCTTCATTCAAGAAGAAGTCAATATTTTGGGATATTCCTTATTGGAGTTCTTTGACAGTCAGGCATTGTATCGATGTAATGCACGTTGAGAAAAATGTCTGTGATAGCATCATTGGTACTCTGTTAAATATGCCAGGTAAGACTAAAGATGGGATAAAATCCAGACTGGACCTACGTGAAATGGGAATAAGGTCAGAATTAACAGAATTACGTGAAATGGGTAGTAAAAGAACATACTTACCTCCCGCTTGTTACACGTTGTCTAGAAAGGAGAATTTTTTTTTTTTGTGAATGCTTGGTAAATGTTAAGGTGCCACATGGTTACTCATCCAACATCCGTAGATTGGTATCAATGAAAGATCTGAAGTTGATAGGTCTTAAATCTCATGATTGTCACACTCTAATGCAACAAATATTACCCGTGGAAATTCGATCTATATTGCCGAAGCATGTAAGGTTTGCAATTACCAGACTTTGTTTCTTTTTCAACAGTCTATGCAGTAAAGTTATTGACCCTGATACTCTCGATAATTTGCAAAGAGAAGTGGTTGTTACCCTATGTCAGCTTGAGATGTATTTCCCTCCTTCGTTCTTTGATATCATGGTACATCTTGTTGTCCACTTGACTAGGGAAGTGAAAATGTTGGGACCAGTTTTCTTGCATTGGATGTATCCCTTTGAACGATACATGAGCATTTTTAAAGGTGATGTTCGAAACCGTTATCGGCCTGAAGGGAGTATTATTGAAGGTTATGTGGCGAGAGAGGTTATGGATTTTTGCAATAACTTTCTCAGTGGTAATGACACTCCTGATAATGATAAGAATTTTGAGGAGGACAAAGGAATTTTGGGATCACGGGTGAAAGTAATCAGCCGTGAGCAATTGGAACAAGCTCACTTGTATATGTTACACAATATGGACGAAGTGAGTGTTTATATCGAGGAACATACCAATTTCATAAAGAGACAACATCCTCGAGCAAGTTCAATGTGGCTTGCTAGAGAGCATAATAAGACTTTTACTAAGTGGTTTGAAGATAAAGTCTTACATCAACTATCTCAAACACCAAATGATATTACAGAAACTATCAAATGCCTCGCCTTTAAACCAAAACCGAATGTTATGTCTTATGAAGGGTTTGACATTAATGGATTCACATATTACACAAAGCGCCAAGATGATAAGAGTGTCGTCCAAAATAGTGGGGTCACTCTTCAAGCGTCGACTATGTACTTTGCAAGTGCAAAGGATAAGAGTCCACGTGAAGCTAAAATGTCATATTACGGTGTCATTGAGGACATTTGGGAGTTTGACTACATAGATTTCAAAATTCCGCTCTTTAAATGTAATTGGGTTGATAACACCAAAGGAGTTATAGTGGATGAATTGGGTTTCACTTTGGTGAACTTTGAAAAGATTGGCGAGAAGGGTGAACCATTCATATTGGCATCGCAGGCAAAACAAACATTCTATATCGATGATCCTGCGAATGATAAATGGTCGGTTGTTCTTCATGGTAAAAGACAATTCATTGAAGATCCTATAGATGAAGAAGAGTACTATGATAAGTATGATGACTCCAGTCCATTCTCAGTTGGGTTGCCAACTCCACAAAATATTGAAGCAAATGATGACTTATATGTGCGCGGAGATCACAATGAAGGATTGTTAATTGATAAAAGATCACAATTTTAGAGACACGTATGTTTATAGAAATGCTAAATGTTTGCCTTTTTCTAGTTAATACTTGCCTTTTTCTAGTTAATACAAATGCTAAATGTTTTCCTTTTTAATGACATTTTCAGATGGCTGACCATGATGAGCATGATGTCCATGATGAGCATGAAGTCCATGATGAGCATGCTGTCCATGACGAGCATGGCGAGGATACCAATGTAAGTTCTAAAAACATATCCTGTATTTCTATAAAATTCATTATCTTCTAGTTATGTCATATATCCTGTATTTCTATATTGGGCTAATTTAGTGTGTTTATTTTTGTCAAATTTTAGGTTGATGATGTACCTGTACCCACTGAAGCACTGGAGCAACTTGATGCGCAACACCAAACACTTAACAAGAAAAGGGGCATCACTCTGTTGAAGAAGTTATTAGCGCTAAGTGGTAGTGGATCCAAATTGGTGGTGGAGTTTGATAATGGAGGAAATGCAATTGGAGTGAACCGCAATAATTTTGTAAACTATCTTGGGTGTACCACTCGGAGCCAGTGTGGTGTTAAGTATGATAATTCGCATAAAGTTCCTCAAGGGAAAAACGACTTGATATGGAATTATTTTATGCGTGAGTTATTATTATTTGCAATTCTATTTTGTAGATTACAAATTCTATTATTTGCAATTCTATTTTGGATACTAGTTAATAACATTTCTATTTTACAGAATCTGTTTGCATTGGATGAGAAGTTGCATCGTAAAAGTGTGATGCAACGCGCTGGAAAGATGCTTAGGAATTATAGGACAAATCTGAACAGAGAATACATAAAAGAGGGTGATAAGAAGAAGAAGTCAGCCCTTGAACAATGGAACTTCTTGGACAAAGAAGATTGGGACAATTTTGTTGCTTCAAGAAAATCTGAAGAATTCAAGGTATTAGGCGTCACTCCCAATTTAATTAATATACATTGTATTCACCTATTCAAGATTAACATTTAGTGCTACTAACCAAATCATTAATGTGCATACTAACTAGGCCCTCAGTGACGCACAAAAAGCAAGGCGTGCACTGAATGTGCATGACCACACTATGGGTCCAAAAGGCTATGCAAGCGTTCGCCAAAGACTACAGGCAGAGTCTGCGGCTACTCAGCAGTCTGCTGCTACTCAGGAGTCTGCTCCTACTCAGGAGTCTGCCACACCCATGCCTCGCCATGATATCTGGATAGCTGGCAGGCAAAACAAGAAGGGTGAAATAAAGAAGCCTGTAACTGCTGAGGCGGCTGCAAAAATGATAAAATACAACTCTTAGAGAAATCGTTTGAATATTGATTATTTGTGGTGTTAACTTACCAATTTCTGTTTATGGTGATTAGCGGGAGCTGCACGAGCAGAGGAAACAAGGCACGTTCATCCCTCAGGGCACAAGGGATGAATTGACAGTTGCTCTGGGTAACCCAGAGCATCCTGGACGTGTTAGAGGTGTCGGCGCTGGTGTTGGCATCAAAGCATTCTTTGGGTCATCCCAGCACAAACCCAGAGCGGGACTTTCTCAAGAAGAGGTAACCTATTCTTTTTTTAGAATGTTACTACAAAAGGAAATTCATATTGTGGCCCAAAGCAGATGTGGCCCCAGAGCGGGACTATCTCAAGAAGAGGCAGAAGGCGGGGTCATATTGTGGCCCAAAGCAGATGTCGTCTACACGACTGAAATTGTAAGATAAATTTACATTGATTTAGACTGTTAATGTGTATATATGATGTCAACTGATCTGAAATTATATATACAGGTTAAAAAGAAGACACCAGGAGCACCTAGGCCTCCACCTCCACTTCCCGCATTACCAACTTGGGTTCCAACTGACCTAACATACCCGTTAGGTCCTGCTTGTAGGGGAATGGCATGTTGGCTACGGGCACATAATATACATTGCCCTATAATAGTTTCTTTAGATGCAGATTATGCAGGTCAATCATACGATAGCTCTTTATTTATACAAGATATTATTGAGCTGTTTATGTATGATTGGCTGAATACATCAATGATAGAGACATGGATAAGGTGAGATCTTGTTTATACATCCATATACCTTGTGTAAGATCCGGTGATCTGGTTTCT
This sequence comes from Alisma plantago-aquatica, assembly GCA_963693085.1. Taxonomy (NCBI): domain Eukaryota; kingdom Viridiplantae; phylum Streptophyta; class Magnoliopsida; order Alismatales; family Alismataceae; genus Alisma; species Alisma plantago-aquatica. The sequence goes on along the minus strand of OY856414.1, from coordinate 804,815,556 downwards.
TATATATTAATGCATACGCCTATATGTTTTGCAGCTACTTAGTCGAAGATCATTGCAAACAATTTGCATATGATCATGTGGGATTTTTGATTCCATCATTGATTAGTTTGGTAGCTAAAGACCCTGATAATGTTCAACAATACTGTATATATGCTTTTACAATTTTTGGTCAGCAAAAGAAGACGATAATAATAGCTCCATTCAATGTCAAGTAAGTTTACTTTATTTATAATTTGGACTTAAGAAAATTCCATTTTTATTTTGCATTTTGAGTTATTAATTGTTAACTTCTTACCTCTAGTGGTAGACATTGAGAGTTACTAGTTATTGTCCCCGGGACATTCACTGTTTATTATCTAGATCCTGCGGGGAGTACATTGAACACTAAAATTGGACACGTAATGAGAATGCCATTATTCTGGTGAGAAATATTTCATTTTTATATCTGTTAACATCTTTTATTACATTACTATTTACTTATGCAATTTATTGTGTTATATTAACATGTAGGGGTTTAGATGCATTCAAAAATGCTGGAGGAACGGTCCCAAGGAAAAAGAACCAGCCAATAAATTGGCAGAACGTACAAGTAAGTTCCCGACTCGAATATATATATTATTGATGTGAATTGTGCTTAGTTGTATTATTTTGTATGTTTCAATTTATAGTGTGCTACACAAGACAATGGCTGGGCATGCACATACTATGTGATGTGATTTATGCAGATGATTATCAAATATGCCGCATTGGACATCGATACCATACATGTGGTATTATATATAGTCTCATTAGTTAGTATGAAATATATCAATCTTATCTTATTTTTATATTATTACTTATATATATACATCATTCTCTTTGCAGGTGTTTAAAACTGACCACACTATAGGTAAACGCTTAAAAAATATACATGATCCATATACGATGGAAGCATTAAATGAAGTAAGAGAAGAATGGGAAAAAGTCATATAAGCAGTGGCAACTGTAAGATATAATTGGGATGTTGATAGCGATAATGAATGATACTTTGTAAATGAATATTTCTGATTGTTAATACATGTATTTGAATGTTTCTATATGTGTGAATGTGAGAATTGAATTGATGTCTGAATGTATGTACTTGTGTGAAATTTTCCTTGTAACTTTTGTAGGTTTGCGGCCTGTTTGTAGGCTGATATCAATGGATGTCGTAAACCTGCAGTTCAGAAAACTGAACTGCAGGTTCTCATCCTGCGGACCAGCCACAGCAGGCCTGCAAACTGATATGAAAAAAAAAATAGGCGTCGGTTATTTATAGAAAACCGTCAGCAAAGACCTACAGCGTCGGTTTTTTCAAAAAACCGACGCCTGATGTGGCCAAAGCAGTCCTGGAAATGGCGTCGGATATTCATATCAAACCGACGCCTATTTATTCTATAGGCGTCGGTCTTTTGATATATAACCGACGCCAAAAGTGTTCGCGCCACAGAAAATGGCGTCATGTAGGGCACTTTATGCGTCGGTTATCTACTAAAAGACCGACGCTATATTCCATATAGGCGTCGGTTGTTTAGTAAATAACTGACGCAGGAAGTGCCCTAGATGACGCCATTTTCTGTGGCGCAAACACTTTTGGCATCGGTTATATAATAATCGACCGACGCCTTTAGAATAAATAGGCGTCGGTTAAAAAACCGACGCCGAAGTGTTCGACCTTTAGCGGCGCCCACATAGGCGTCGGTCGGAAACCGACGCCAAATGGGGTTAAACGACGGACCGACGCCAAATGGGGTTAAACGACCGACGCCAAACATCGTTTCTGTAGTAGTGTTTCTTCTCTCTTTCCCCACTCCACTCCTTTGCTGAAAGCGACTTCAATTTTGGATAGGTCAATTTTCTGTCCGGATGCCCGCTCATATTGGCTGATAATTTCAGCTACCTTCGAGCATTCTTCTTTGGTTGCTCCCGCAAAAAGAATGGAATCATATGCAAAGAAAAGATGTGCAACCCGAGGGCCGTGACGGCTTGCTCAGATTCCTTGAATAATATTTTGCTGCGCTGCCAAGGTTAGAGAAGTAGAAAAAGCTTCGACACATAAAATGAAAAGGTATGGAGAGAGAGGGTCACCCTGGCGAAGTCCTCGGGTTGGTTGAATCTTCCTGGTCCGCTCCCCGTTGATGGAAAATGAATGTGACACAGTTGACATACAGTCATATACCTTGTTCCTCCACTTCTCCCCAAACCCCATTTTTTCCTGCACATAATCAACAAATTTCCATTCCACTCTATCATAGGCTTTCGACATGTCCAGCTTGAGAGCTATGTGACCCTTTTTTGCTTTATTACCCCTCTTCATTGTGTGGAACATCTCATATGCAATAAGAGCGTTGTCTGTAATGAGTCTTCCTGGGATGAAGGAACTTTGGTTTTCAGTAATGATTCTATTCATGAACGGACGTAACCTGCTTGCTATGACTTTGGAAGCGATCTTGTAGACGACATTACATAAACTGATAGGTCTAAACTCCCCAATCTCCATGGGCTTCTGAGTTTTTGGTATAAGCACCACCAGGGTGTCATTAATGTCTGCTATGCTTCTTTCAGATTTCCACCACCCTTTGATATAGTTTGAAACATCATTCCCTACTATGTGCCAGTACTTCTGAAAAAATAGAGCTTTCATACCGTCCGGACCGGGAGCTTTATTCAGGTGCATATTCATCAGTGCCGTCTTGATTTCCTCGGATGTGACTTCTTTCTCAATCTCCCTGCTCTCATCCTGGCTGAGCTTATTGTTGATTCCTCTCGTGGCCTCCTCCGAACCGCAAGGATTACTTGTCAGAAAAAGGTTTTGAAAAAAATTCAGCACTATGCCTTCTATTTCTTTATCCTCCTCCTTCCACTGCCCATCTTCATTTTTTAGGCCTTCAATCCTGTTTCTCTTCCTTCTTTGGGATGCCTTATGATGGAAATAAGCCGTGTTTTTGTCACCTGACTTCATCTCATTCACCCTTGCTCTTGCATGCCAGAACGCCTCGTCCCTTCTATGCCACTCATTGAGCTCTATCATAATTTGAGTGCACCTTTCTAGATTTGTCTTGTCAGCCGGTAGATTTTGTATTTCCCTTAGTGCCTCTTCCAACTGTTTGATTTTTTTCTTTCTTTCTCCGAATTTTTCAGCAGCCCATTCTTTCAGTTTGCTTTCACAGTGACCCATTTTTCCTTGGAGATCAGAACTATGTCGCTCATCCCAAACATATTTTATGATTTGTTCACAGTCATTGTCCTCCGTCCACATAGGCTCAAAGAAGAAGTACTGCTGCTTCCTTGCCTTCTTCCTGCTTTTATACTCAGTATTGATGATGATGGGTACATGATCGGACTCATATTTAATGCAGTGAATCACTCTTGCCTGTGGAAACTTAGCCACCCATTGTGCACATCCCAGTGCTCTGTCAAGGCGTTCCCTTACTAAGGTTTCCGGAGTGAGCCCTCTCTGCCAAGTGAAGATGCTGCCACTGTATCCCAGGTCCGTGAGGTCACAGTCGTCAACCACATCCATGAAATCCTGGATGAACCGGAGAGGTTTAGGAGGCCCCCCGATTTTTTCTGAGTTGGATAGGATCTCATTGAAGTCTCCAAAGAAGATAGTAGGCAAGTCCGAGATTCCTTTCTATTCTCTCATTAACTCCCATGTCTTATGTTTATGTTGTTGAGATGCCCAGCCATAAATGCCAATGGCTCTCCACCTGTTATCACTGTCATTCTCCTTTACCTCGCAACTACAGTGATGTTGTGGGTATGATGTTACTGTGAGGTTGACGTTCCTCCACCATAGCCCCATCCCTCCAGCTCTTTCTATACTAGAAAGACAAACACCTTGAGTGAACCCGCACTTCCTCATAACCACCTCCAAATCAGCACTAGAGATCATAGTTTCCATCACGAAAACTATACTCAGGCCCTCCCTCATGCATCTAGACTTGAGGGCAGTAATCGTGTCAGGGCGGGCTAGTCCCTGACAGTTCCAACTTAAGATTTTCATTGCTCTTCGGGGGACTGGATCCATCCAGCCTCCGCTACTTGGGTTGTACACCCTCCATCCTGCTGCTCTTCTTGGCTCGTGCTCCTTGCTTTTTTACCTACTTCCAACTCAGTATCATACAAGTCTAGTTCCATTTCACAATACTCAGATTTTCTTCCTCTTTTGCCTACAATCGTGCTCCATTCTACTGCATCTTCTGGAATTCCCAACCGTTGGCCCCTTCTCATCTTGTACACCCATGGCGGGTCTCTTTTTTGTGTTGATTTTGCTTTGTCCTCCTACCTGCTTTCCTTCTATCTTATTTCTCTCATTGTGCCCTTGTCTTCACCGCTGATATCACCTTCTGTCCACTGGTCATTTCTTCTTCGGTCGCCATCATTTTCTGCTGCTCGTTTCCTTCTATGGTTTCGGCGGCCTGCCTATCCAACTCGAAATTGGCTTGCAATTTATTCGTGTATGCTCCAGTTCCCCCTGTTGCTGCTTGTTCCTCCCTTCCGTTCTGAGCTTGGTTTTGTTGCTGTTCAGTTGTCTGCATCACCCCTCTCCTTTCTTCCGTATTAGTTAGGTTATGTACTCCATTGCTCCCTCCTATCCTCCTCTGTTCGGACCCACCACTTCTTTCCGGAAACAACTCAGCTAGTTTATAATCCGCCTCCTCATTGCCTTCCTCTTCGTTTTGCACCTGTACTTGAACTCCTGTTAGCCCGTGATGATCGTCATCACTCTCTGTTCCTGTCCTTCTTTCCCCGTCTAGGTGTGGTGCGTTCTGCTTCCCCTGCTCACTGCTTCCTTTCTTTTCAGTGCCTACTGGTGGTTTATATCGGAACTGTATCTTCTTGCTCAGCCTACTATTGCCGTAAACCTCCTCCTGCAGCGACCGCCTTGGCTTCCTCGGTGACGCCCTAAGCCATGCTCCCCACTGTTGATCTCGCTCTTCAGCTTCATCACTACCCTCGCAGTCTTTGACGACGTGGCCTAATCGACCGCAGTCGTGGCAGAAGTTGGAGAGTCTTTCGTATTTCAATTCGATCTCGATCACGTTGTTCTTGCTTCCTTTCATCTGCAGCACACGCTTCAACGGTTTTGAGACGTCGAGGTTTATTCTAACCCTCGCCAACGCTTCCCACCCCAATTCATCCAGGTCCGTCGCAAGGACTGTGCCAACCCTTGACGCAATCTCTTCCACACTGCTTTTGTTTCAAAACCCTAGGGGTATGCCGTAGAACCGGACCCAAAAAGGGCTGTGGGTTATGGCAATTTCCCCTGGCTTCTCCTCAATCTCGATGTTCTTGAACAGAAGAAGCTTATTATCAAAATTCCACGGGGAGCCTTCTTCCACCTTCAGCTTATCGCGCCAGTCGAAAAATTGTATGACGAATTTCCCTCCTTCAACCTGCTTGAACACGACCTTCTCGTGGAGACCCCACGCTTGGGTTAGTGTCCGCTTCATTGCCCAGAAGTTCACCGGCCTGTCCAAGAGAATCCGCGCAACCAGCGCCAACCGCAGATGGTTCTAATCCTCCTCGACCGCCGGCGCCGTTATCTCGATTAGATCTTCTTCCTCCGGTGTCAACTGTAGCTGTGCACATCTCTCCGCTAGTTCATCTGCCATCGCTGGAAGAGGACCAGTAGAAACGACCGCCCTTGGACCTGCAAGAGAAAGACCACGGTGGTGGAGGAAGGTTTCCCACACGTCAAACCCTAATCGCCAGAGTGATGGGTCGGCCGCGGGGAGAGTTTCTTACTGCAATTTTACTAAAAGTATAATTAGTTAAGAGTAATATAGTAAAAAAACAAAAGGCTTAGAAACATCATGCTCTTATTGTGAAGGTTTAAAATCTAAAAAATTACAAATAGTATAACAATCATACGAAATTTGGGGTCATGTAAACGTTGAAGAGACACTCCACTTTTCAAATTGTTTCCTTTGATCAGATTTTAATGTGCAGTAGTTATATATTCAACAACCTACAATTAGAAACATGTCAATAATCACTTGAATACCCAAAGTAGTAGAATTGGACATTAATTTAAAATAATAGTAATAATATTCAAGCAACTATAGATATAAATCATACCTTTGGTAATTTAATAATTAAATATCTCAGTATATACAATGTTTTTGGTGCAATATTTGTAGCTGTTTGTAGTTGATGGCATAATCAAAATTGTTGTCATGGATTTTGAAATTCCTCTTGACATTTCAACATAAAGTTGTCCATGAGAAAATATGGGCTCTGGCAAATATATACCAACATAGGGGATTGTTTGGCCATGTGCTTTATTTATAGTCATAGCAAAAGACAAACACACATGAAACTGTTTTCTTTTGAATGAGAAAGGGTATGCGACATTCTCTTTTGGAAATATAGGAATTCTTGGTAAGAGTACTTCTCTTCCAACATACTGACCAACAACTATCTTTGCCTGAATCACATTTTGTTGAAAATCCAAGCATGCGAGTCTTGTTCCATTGCATACACCATTGGCAAGATCTAGATTTCTTAACAACATGATTGGACAATTTCGTTTTAATATTAACTTATGTGGTGGAAGTCTGGGAGGAGTTTCGCTATTTAAGAACTCAACTTGATAATTATGATTTGTCTCGTCCATTGCAGTATCAAAACTATGGTAAACATATTGTTCACCTGGAAATTTCTTTATTATCAAGTCATTTATATCATCCACATACTCATTCTTAGTTTCCAATATAGCTATCTCAGTCATATAATTTGAACAACCACTCTTTTCAGTTAAATCAGGAAAAATAGAGTCAATTAGTCTCTGTTTGGATGTATGATCATCACCATAAAAAAATTATCATATCCCTTAGAATTTGAATCATATCCTTTTCTTTGTATGGTTCAGTCTCTTCCCCAATCTTCATTAATAATTCTGAAAACTCAAGATCTGACTTAGCCCTCATATTTTTAATCAAGTGCAATTTTTCCATTAGAGGCCACAAATATGATTTAACCAAAGATTCTTCAATTGTTTGCGAGCAAGTAGCTTTAGGAACCACAAGCAGTACTTGCCTAAAATCTCCACCAAATACAACTATTTTACCACTAAAAGGTAATTCATCATTTTCTAATATATCTTTCATGGAACGATCTAAAGCCTCAATTATAAGTTTCTTTGCCATCAGAGCTTCATCACAAATTTTGACTTTCTCTTGACGAATTAAATTAGCTAGACCACTTTGCTTTTTAATACCACAAGTTGATGTGTTATTAACATCAAGTGGAATTTTGAATCTGAAGTGTGTAGTACGTCCCCTGGTAGTATGGATGTTGTAACACCACATGTTGTTGTAGCAATCGCTATTGAATTATCAGTTCTTAATTTAGCTAGAATTTCACGATAGAGAAATGTTTTTCCTGTTCCTCCTGGACCATCAACAAAGAAAACCCCATTTCCAAGTTTATCTATTCTTTCTAAAATTTTATCAAAAGCATGTTTCTGTTCATCATTCAAATTTCTTACAACATGAGTATAACCCACATGAGTTGGTATTGCTAACTCATCTAATATCTCTCTTGATGTACTATGATGTAAATCTCTTTCAAAGGATGTTATAGGCAAATCAAAATCTTTCATATTTTCCCCCATACTTTCTAGCATAATATGAATATCTTCCACTATCATTTGGACTTGTGCTGCAACTGTTAATTGAGAGTCTCTAGAAAAATTATCCATCATATATTTCAAAAATTCGTTCCATAACATTTTGGCATCATCAGATTCACAAAAAACCTAAATAGTAGCAAACAACCTCCACAATGCTTTTGGCATCTCATATGTCGCTGCCTCTTATTTCTTTTATGAATCTAACATGATTTATAAGTTCTTCCTTTATAAGGAAGATTATATTTTTCTTTAGTAATTTTTGTAGAGTGTTTTGTAATTTTGCTAAGTTTTCTATAAATTATTCTGCATAATTTAGACAACCTAAAAATCTTTGAAGTTTTTTTTATCTTCAAGCTTGTATGGAAACATAACAATTTTTTTCTACAATATGTTCTTGCAATTCTATTGCACTTGAGTCTAATTTTATTCCTAAAAATTCTATTTTAGATTTAAAAATTTCTATTTTTTTAGAGAGTACTATTCCTTCCGTTTGACAAAGAAGAGAAAATATTTGCATGTGTTTATAATGTTCTTCTTCATTTTTACTGGCTATAATAATATCATCTACATATAGTAGGCAAAAATAATTGTAGGGCTCAAAGACCTTATCCATTCTCCTTTGGTATATTTGTGAAGTAATTTTTAATCCGAAAGGCATAACTTTCCATTCATAATGTCCTTGTGGGGTACTAAATGTTATCAATGGTATACTTTTTTTATCTAGTCTTATTTGATAAAATCCCGACTTGCAGTCAAATTTAGAATAAATGTGTTTTCCTCTTGTCATATTGATTAATGTTTCTTTATATGGAAGGAAGTATCCATCGAATTTAGTATATTAATTTAGTTGTTTATAATTGACTACCATTCTTGACTTTCCTCTTTTAATTTCTGCATGGTTTCTGACAATAAATGCTAGACTAGAGTGAGAGCTCTTAGATTTTTGTATTAATTTTGATTTTTCTAATTCTTGCAATTGAACTCTAAATTCTTCTATGTCAACAAGATTGTATCTCATAGGTTTTACTCTAATTATTTTGGTGGCGTCTATTAATTCTATTGTAGCCCATTCTTGGCTAATATCCCAGAGGGTTAATGGATTGTCGCTATAGTTCTTTTCAAATAATGCTTCGATGTTTTGCATATTTAGTTGTGCAATGGTTTTTCCTTTTATTGGTTATTGTTTGTTTGTATTATAATCACCAAGTTTTGCTCAGGAAAATAAAATTGTCTCTTTTATAAGCTTTGTGGATTCGTTGAACTGTAATCCAGTGATCACAAGGTGTTAATAATTGAATATATTGTTGGTGTTGTATATATAGTTTAAATTTTTGCGTAAACTTATTTGCTAGTAATATGTCTTGTTGTGCATATTTAGGAGTATAGAATGGTGGACATGTTATTATGTAATTTCCTAGGATGATTTTAGGTTTTTTAACTCCATGAGTTAAGGCATGTCTTTTTCCTATGAAATCCATTCCATATAATACAGGTAATGTTGTAATATAGCTTTCTGGAAAGCATCATCTTCGAGCAATGTAAGTTCCTGCTCCAGTATCTAAAAATGCATAGAAGTATTCCATTTTATATTCTTCATATATAATTCCTATAACAATGTAAACTCTATATATACTAGTCATTTTCTTTTTTCCAAAAATACTCTTGATTATTATGTGTAAAATATAGTCCTTCACTTTGTAAGGAAAATGGTTCCATTTTTTGTAATGCATTCATTCCTAATATAATTTCTATATCATCATTGTGACTGTATGATTGTACATAAAGTCTTATATCGATCCTTATGTTTTGTATTTCAATTAGAACAATAGCATGTTGTGTAATTTCATATTCCCATCCATTGAAATTTTTATATACATACAGTGATCCTATGGGTATTTTTACTATATAAGGTATCATTCCTTGTTGGATAAATGAAGCTCATGTGCCTGAATCTATTAATATTGTAGTCATACTCCATTCTTGTCCATCAAAATATTTTTATATAGTTTATAATTTCTAGCATTTCTATTATATGTTAGGATTCTTAAACTTGATGTTCTTTGTAAATTTCTTAGTATTGGTTGTAATCTACCATTATATCTGTCTGTGCTTGCTCTAGCTTCTTCTATTCTAACTCCATTTGTAAGTTATAATTGATTTCCCTCATAATGTAATTTTCTTGGAATTCTATTATCTGTTACTAAGGGTTTTTCAGAGACATATATATTTATATTTTCTGGTATCTCTATTTCAGATATTATGTCTAGTTTTCTAATTTTTCCTACATCTTTAAATATGTTAGGATTTATTATAATATCTTTATCTTCAAGTTTTTCAAAGCGATTTGTGTTACTAAAAGCATAGTTTATTATATAGGTTATTGAATAAGGAATGGATCTTTTTTTCATAAATTTTGTTTTTCAAAAATCTTGTATCAAACTTAACGTTCTGTTGATATTATTATCTTTAATTTTTACACTTATTTTTGGATAAATATTAAAGATTAATTTTTGACGACTGAGATTTCCTTGTAATATTCCTAGTGTAGCATCTCTTCTGTCATTAATTCTATTATCCATTATTACAATATTTATTGGTGAATCTATTCCTTCTCGAAAGGTTGCTTTGATCATCATTTGGATAACTCCTATATGAATCCATCCAATTTTAGATCTATCTTTTATTATTTCCATTTTTCTCATCAAGTCTTCTTTTTGAAGTAGGGGTATATTTATTCTATTTCTAGTGTATTCGATCTGCATAGGCATTTCTCTGTTGGTTATTCCGTAGTAGAAAATATGTTTTCTTTGGGTAATTTTTTCAAAGAGGGATGTTCTAAATCCATATGAGTTTTCTAATCTTAATTCAATATTTCTAATTAGATTAAATAATTATCTATTATTACCTCTTGCAAGAAGTTTCCTGCTTCCTCTTGGTATTCTTCGATTATTTCTTCTTCTTCAGTCTGATTTTGTGTCTAAGAAATAATAGATTGATCCATCTGATTGTTCATCATCTGTCATTTGAACAAATTCTTGAATGTTTTCTATTTCAGAAAGTTCTTCTTCTATTATTTCCTCGAATTGCTTTTGGTTAATTTTTCTAGATCTTCTATTTGGACATTTATTTGCATAGTATCTTTTTTCCTAACATATAAAGAATTTACATTCTTTTGTGTCTTTAGCATTTTTATTATAATTTCTCTTTCTTCTATAAAGTTTTTGCTTTGGTTTTGGTTTAAAACCAAATCTTTCTATTTTTAAACTTATATGTATTTCTTCTATTATATCTCATTGTTACAATATTTATTGGTGAATCTATTCCTTCTCGAAAGGTTTCTTTGATCATCATTTGGATAGCTCCTATATGAACCATCCAATTTAAAATCTGTCCTTTATTTTTTTCTATTTTTCTCATCAAGTCTTCTTTTCAAAGTAGGGATATATTTATTCTATTTCTAGTGTATTCGATTGGTGTGTATATATATATATGTGTGTGTGTGTGTATATATATATGGGATTAAGAGAGAAAGATTTCTCCCCCCCTCTCCCATAACCCGTAGTGGAGGCCGAATGCCCGGGAGGGTGATAAATCAAGAGAAGATTCTCTTTGTGGTTTTGAACCCGAGTCCCTTCATTGGGGACCATCAGAATTCGCCAAATGGGCTATTCCCTTGCCGACATATATATATATATATATATATATATATATATATATATATATATATATATATATATATCTGTGTGTATGTATATATATGTATATATATATTTATGTATGTATATATATATATGTCGGAACTTTTTGGTAAATATATTCTGACCCCACAAGTGGGACAAAGTTACAAACTACACCTATAACGTGTAGCTCTCATTACATGCAAGAAGCAAACAAATAAGGGAATAAAGATTGATCCAAGAGGATTCAATCAATATACATGGAGTTCCCAATTACTAATCAAATTATAGGATAGTTGACTAAGGATATGATGGTGCGCACGGTAGTGCATCTGGATCTCTTTCTCCATCTTCTTAAACGTAGCAAGTTCATCTTCTTTTTTGCCTCCATGTCAAAGGGGATTTCTAGCAGTCCATATAGTATGGACACAAAGGGTGGCCACACATAAGGAAATCAATCGATCATCACAGGCGATCTTCATGATAGAATTGAGGCATTCTTCAAGAGAATGTTTAGGATCGAGACCTAGCTTCAACGTAGATCGTCCTCACAAGTACTTCCACCATTTTCATGTAGAAGTGAGGTGCAAAGAGCTTTCTTCTTCAAGACGGCAGAGACCACATAGGTTGACAATGTTTGGATTCCATTTTTGTATCTTCTCAAGAGTTGGTAGCAAGTTCTTGAGATCTCTGAAAGTGGTGAAGCTCCATCTTGAGTT
>OY856414.1:804631003-804798503 GCA_963693085.1 Alisma plantago-aquatica | reverse complement strand
TTCTGCAATGTTTATTTCAATTTACTTGTTGCAATTTTTTCTTGGTCCAAGAAGATGCCATGAAGTTGATTAATAACTTCGTATGTAAATAAGAGGATCTTGGTTTATATCTTAGTGTCAACCATCTTTGAAATGTCATATTTTCTAATTAGATTCAGCAATTTTATGTATTTAGTTTTACCAATTTGTAGTATTGGATTATTATTTTTTAGGTTATATCATTTTCAGATCCATATTTTTTAAATGTACACATAAAGTATACCTATGTTGACTATATATTTCTCTATTGTACCAACCTTCTTGAGACAAACCAATTTTAAATTTTTTATATACATGCATTTTTCTTATTTAGCAATGATAATATGTCATTTGAGAAACTTGCTTTGTATGTATTTTGTCATCCATTGACATTTTCCCGACTATAAATTCAATAACATTATGTGTTCAAGATGATACAAACTTATTTCAATATAGATAAGATATCCCAATAAATTTATTATAGTATGCCATTCATTACTGGGAGCATCAGTTTACATAGGTGGGGTGGACCCAAAAGTAGATGATCTAAAACTTATAGAAATTATGTATTGTTTTAAAGCGAAGAACATTATTTTCTGTGCGCATTTCATAGATATTTACCATGATTTTCCTTTGGTATGAATTGTAAAAACACAGAGTTGGTTTTAGAAAATATGGTATAAAATATCATAACTCAATTTATGTATGGAATAATATTTGATCTATGTTCATTTGCTATCAACTCACCATGATACATTGTTACTACATTATGATCCCTTGAAAAATTAGAAACAATTGTAGACTACTTAAACATTTATATATAAAAAGATATTCATACATATGTGTGTATATATATTTATGCATATACATAAAAGTATGTATGTGTCCATACCTATGTATATATAGGCTTTTTAATAGAAACTTTGCATGAGATGATGCCATATCTTTTTTTTATACATCACTTTTATTACATCATTGGTGAGTTTTTATCCCTCAATAATTAGTAACAATAAAGTTTTTTCATGTTAAAAAGTATTAGTCATGAGTTATAACTTCTTGTGCTTTACCTTTAGTATACATACATTGAAAGAATTTTCTTTTAAAATTTGAAACTTCGATTTTAATATTTGGTACATGATTGTCATGTTTTAACCTACTAATGGTTGCATCAATGACTACTTATGAGTAGTATATGATACATGAGGAAAAAACTTCCCTTTTGGTGATGGTTTTAGATGAACAATGCTATAAATAATGTAAATTACATATAAAAATATGGATATTTTGTATTATCAATAGTATTAATTGGGGAAACAATACATATATCTAGGCATTAAATGATTTTTTTTAATTGTATATGCTTTCGTAAATCCATTCATTTATTCATGTAGATTTATTTTATTTTTAAAACATGTGTGGAAATGCGGATCACTTTGTTAAGAACATTGTAATGGATGATGATTATTTTTGTATTTAATTTAATTGATGTCTATTTTGTTCAAAGGAAGCATAAGGTGCATGTCATGAACACCTAAAATACAATTGTTATTTTCTCCTTTTTTCTTGTCCCCTATTAATGTGACACAGTCAATCCTACCATTCAATTGTTGTAGTTAAGCTAACATAGAACATCGACAACACTACCATTTTAGAATATCAGATCCAATGGTACAAAAAGTTGAGTTTTTATGTTATTAGGTTTGGTAAACATTGAAATGAAAAATAATTTCACTGATCTTTTTGTTAACTTATGAACATCTTATTTAGATGAGAGTGGAAGAATGGACATAGAAATTCCTTAAAAGAACACTAATATATATTGTGGATTGTATTTAAAACTCATTCACAAAAACATGACAAACACATGAAAAAATCATTGACTGATTTTTTGTACTCAAATTCCAACACATAGTAATCTAAGAAGGACATTTTCACAAGTGATGTAAATCCTTCCATGTTCAAGGTCAAAGAAAGTCATGTTTGAAATGCCCATGACAACATAATCCGTAGAATGTTTGTCCTGAATGCATTAAGCTTTTGAAAAGGTAGTGGTCATAAATGCGGAATGAATACTATAGGTTGTTCTACAATAACATATAGTTAAATAGTGAGATAATTCTATGTACATACTTCATGTGGGTATTTTTGTTTTTGTAGATAAATTTATGTCAAGTGGATAAAATAGCAGAAGAAGATATGAACATTCAAAATATTAATTTAAGTATGGTATAATTAATGATCTAAAAAAATTATTGTAATTAATCTCTTTTTAAATTGTCTATTTTGAGACAAAGAAATAATGAACATGATATTTTTTAGAATAAATATATATGCTATAGTTTGTTTTTCTTATGTTTCATGTTTATAGTATAGGTCTCATGAACTATGATGGATTCTATTGTGTGCATCATTTATGTGGTTTATCTATTATTGTTTATAGATTTTTCTACTTGATATCAACAATGAATGTTGACGAAATGGACAAGACACATGAAGATGTAATTATTAAGTATTATTAGATATATCAACTAATTTTAGTATATCATGGTTAATATGCTATTTATGCTATTTTTTTCTATAGAGGAATCGCAAATGAAGACAACGATATGCTGATATGCCAACCCCATTGAAGGAAATGTTGCTATCAAAGAAGAAATAAGCGTATAAGAAAAATATAAGAGACACTTGTCATCAAGGTAATTCTATTAGTACAATGGCAGAATTTTATTTGTAGTTATGTTTTATATTTTATTTGATATTAGGTCATCCTTGAACATATAATTAACTTATACACCAATATACTTCTGAATGGTTAGAAAAGAAACGTGAAAGAGACAAACAATATTGGAATGTCTAAAAATCTAAGACATCAAGTGTCTCTAAAGAGAGTGACACATATAAAGTTTCTACTATTGTTGATTGTATGTACTGCAATGCTAAGAGTTTCAAGTTTGAGCCACCAACTTTTTTTTGTCATAAGGGGGAAGTTGTTATAAAAATCAATCCAACACATGATGATCTCTTCACATTATATACATCGGATTCTGAGGAAGCTAAAGATTTTAGAGACCTCATATGTGGGTATAATAATGCATTTTCATTTACTTCTTTTGGCATTGGAAGTGTGGATAAAGAATTGGCTAATATGAAAGATGGGACATATACATTTCGAGTGCAAGGGAGAGCATACCATATGATATTGTCATTGTTTCCATCTGATAACATTGCAAGATTTCTACAACTATATTTTTTTGGCATAGATCATGAAGTAGAGAATAGACTGAAGAATATTTCTAATTTAAAACCCAAAACAGTTGAAAAATTGATATCAATCTTGCATATAAATCCATATTCTAAGTTTCTTAGAAGTCTGAGGAATTATGGCTCTTTGGAAAATCATAATTTTGTAATTTTAAGAAAAAGTGGACTAGATCAGAGAGTATATAACGAGCCCACAACATCTCAAGTAGCAGTAATATGGGTCGAGGGAAACAACCCAAATGGAAGATACTCATTGGATGTTGTTGTTCAGGGTAATGGTGGAAGAACTCACAATGTTAAATCATATTTTGTTTGCTATGATCCTTTGCAATATCCACTAATATTTCCTCTAGGTGAAAGTGGTTGGCATCGAGATATACTGCGAGGGAAGAATGGAAAGTCAAATTCTCATAGAAATTTTGATTTACACAAGCAGACATTGACTAATGAAAATTTTGAGCATATGTTAAATGAAGAGAGAGGTAAGTAAACAACTATATAGTTTCAACTAAAATTTCAAAATCAATAATAATGTATTTCTATATCAATCATAATATGTATTTTTTATTTTCTTAATTGTTATGATTGTTTTTATTTGCTAAGTTTTGAAAATAATAGGAAACTTTATGTGTCCACACGCGAATACTATTGCTATATGTTTCAAATTCGTGAATCATTGAAGACGTCTTTATTGTATAGTGGAAGATTGCTTCAACAATATGTGGTAGACATGTATATCAAAATCAAAACTATAAGGTTGGATTACTTCTATAAACATCAAGATGATATAAGGGGTGATTTATAAGCTGGTATTGTTGATGCAGTACATAATGGTGAAACTAGAGCTTCTAAAGTTGGCCAGAAGATTATTTTACCAACAACTTTCATTGGAGGACTGCGTGATATGAGAAACAAATATCTAAATGTAATGGCTTTAGTACATAAATTTGGAAAACCAGACATATTCCTTACTATTACGTGTAACTCAGAATGGGATGAGATAAAATCTTTAATGAAACCATGGGAGCATTCATTCAATAGACCTGACTTAATTGTTCGTATATTTCGTGCTAAACTTGAAGATTTGAAAAATAAACTATTCAAGGAGCAAATATTTGGAAAAGTAGAAGCTCATGTTCATGTAATAGAATTCCAAAAGAGAGGTTTGCCTCACGCCCATTTTCTTATCATTCTGAACAAAGAAGACAAAATAGTTAGCCCTGATGCATATGATGACATTGTTTCTACTGAGATTCCAAATAAGGAAGAAGATCCTATATTGTATGAATTGGTTTTAAAACATATGATCCATGGTCTATTTGGAAGTATAAGAAAGAACTCACCTTGCATGATAAACAATTCATGTAAATCACACTATCCAAAGTCTTCTTATGAACATTCGTTGGAAGGAATAAATTCATATCCCATATATAGGAGAAGAAACAATGGTGTGTCACCACAAGTTAGAAAATGTATTATTGATAATCGGTGGGTTGTACCATACAATCCTTATCTTTTAAAGAGATATAATTGTCATATCAATGTGGAGATTTGTTCATGTATAAAAGCAGTTAAGTATTTATGTAAATACATATACAAAGGACACGACTGAGTAACTATTCATTTACATCCTGAAGAAGTAGATGAAATAAAAAAATTTCAAGATGCAAGATGGGTTTCACCTCCTGAGGCAATGTGGAGGATATATCCGTTCAATCTCAATGAAATTTATCCGTATGTTATCCCTCTATAGGTTCATTTACCAAACAAACATTTTATATCTTTCTCACAATCAAAAAACTTAAACCATGTTCTATCTGAAGGTCACGTTGCAAGGAAAATGCTAACAAAATTTTTTAGATCAAATGTTGATAATATTGGAGAAAAAAATATCTTTACAGAGAATTCCCTGAACACTTTGTGTGGAATAAATCTTCTTCAACTTGGAAAAAGCAAAAAAATGTATAAGCAATTGGTCGTGTTAGTGCTGCTAATCCAGCTGAAGGGGAAAGATATTATGTAAGATTACTCTTGAACCATGTCTATGGACCTACTTCTTTTACTGACCTATGCATGATCAAGGGTGTGACATATGCCACATTTAGAGAAGCTGCTCAAAGTCGGGGTCTTCTTGAATGTGATAATGCTTCATACTTGTAAAAATCTACTAAGACTAGATCTCCCTTTAGAAGGAGATGATTTAATAATAGAAATGGATGCCTCTGAAGAATTCTGGGAAGAAGCCATAAAGAAAAAAGACGATAAAAAAGAAAAAATATGTAAATATACCTCTGGAACATTCATAGAAATAAAAAAAAGGTATCACTCGAATGAAAAAGAATTGTTAGCACTAAAAAGAGAATTAAAAAATTCTCCTACTTTTTATTACCTAAAAAATTTCTAGCACGAGTAGATAATACTCAAGTAAAAGCTTTCATTAAGAACAATTTACCATCTACTCCAGAATATAAAATACTAAGTAGGTAGCAAATGTTTTTTACAGAATATATTTTTATATAGAAGTTATTAAAGGCGAGACTAACTTTCTTGTAGATTTCCTATCCAGAGAATATAATGGAGCAAGTTGAAAAGAAACTTAAAGAACTAGAAGCTCGATTGCAACGTAATTGTAATCTATTACCAGACAATTACATAGAACTGATTGAAATAATCCAAAAACAAGATAAAATTATTGATAATATAGAAGAAAGCAAGCAAGATATTGTAGGTATTATTGTTGATCTGAATTGCTTCAGATGAGAAATACAACAAAAATGATCAGAATCAGTACAGATGGATAAAGTGATAGGTAAACGCCCAATCGACATATCCCTCCAAATATCTAATTCAATCAGTAGTAAAAAAACTATTGACAGTACTAGCCTAACAACAAGAGCAAACAATTTTAAAACTACAAAAACCAGCCTCACCAATGAAAGTATTACCTCTTCAGAGAAAAATGATAGCCAAACGACCAGAAGCAGTTTTCAAACGGAAAGAACAAGCTTAATTTCTAAAGACAATATCTTTTTGGAGAACAGTTCTTGCCTAATAGTGGAAAATACAATCTCTTCGGAGAAAGATCCTCGTAATACAACAAATAATATAAAATTGACGCCCGATTTTTTTTTAAATTCAAGGTGTCTTAGTTTGAGCAGGAGCATGACTTGTAATTGAGCCTTACAGAATTCTCAACAAAATGTGAAACAGAATACAAATCTCTACTTGAGATTATTTACAATCTTAAAACAATAGAGACATGTGTTCCAGATCATACAGGAATTTATCCCATAATTAACTTTGATAAATGAGCATATCCTTAAATTATTAGAGATTGTTTTAGAATTGGAGCCACAAATCTAATATATCTAAGTCCTGATCTTGGAGAAAATCAAGGACTTCCCTAAAAAATTATCATAGCAATCAGGGAATTCAGAAGTAACAGCCCACTAGTAAAGCCTACTAATGAAATTTACATCAAAATCTTCTAAGGATCTGAAGATTGGAAAAAATTAAAAAAGTTCAATCCAGTTTACTACATTCAATTTGGAGTATCATCTCTAGATTACGTCAAAGAAATAGAAGGAAGCTTCCGAAAAGATTTTAAAGGAAATAAAATTGACAAAGAATTTGTTGAAGTCAGAAGAGCTCTAGGACTAAGTGTTCTCTGTCAAGTAATGGAAAAATTAATTAATGATAATCTAAGTTGGTTGCATAAAGCTTCAGACAATATAATCATTCTTTCTACCACAAGAAGAGCCAATGTATCGATAAATATTAATGTCGAAAGATTTCTAAAGAAAATAGAAATTGGACAAATAAGATCTAGTTGTAGATTCCAACAAATATTCTGCCAGCTCAAAAAGCACGAAGGAAGAATATGTCTGGCGTGTCAAGACAACAATAATAGTAGTAGTCGTTGGAAATGGCTTCTAGAAAACTCTAAAACGTCAGCAATAACATTAAAGCGTCGCCGATGGGACAAGCATTTGATAGCCATGAAAATAAGAAGCTTCTACAAAGAAAAACACTTGCAACGGAACAAGTGCCTGATTGTAATGAAAGAAAAAAGTAAATGTACCTCAACGGAACAAGTGTCTGATGGTAATGTATAGAAGAAAAATAACATGTAGGCATCGTAAGAATCCCAAAGAGAAGTGGGTCTATATAAACCCTCGTAATATTGTAAGGGGCATCGACAGAGAACTTGGAGAGAGCCCTAAAAGAGAGAGCATCATCTCTATTTCTTTCTAATTCCAAAAAATGTGTCGTGTACACTAGTTCTCTTAGCGTAAGAAACCAACTTTAGCGAATGATAGTAATCCTTGCACTACTATAAAAGAGGAAAATCTGTGTGTAATCTGTTACACCCCCATTCCAATATATCTTCACCTGTGGAGAGTCATCTCTCCCTTAGATTATCCCGGAGGCCATTGTCCATAAAAGTTCGATTAAATAAAGGAATGCGTAAGGACGTGGGGACATTCAGTCTATAGGATAATGATAAGGAGTTCGAGATCAGGAACGTCTAGGCCCAATGATTACTTCTCTTAGAAATCATTAAGAGAAGATCGATTGGCACTGAAGATTAATGGAAGCAAGGTGGGAAACATAGGTATACAGACTTCATTTTGCTCCACAAAAAGAACCAATGTATTGAAAAAGATTAATCTAGAAAGATTTCTAAAGAAAATAGAAACTGGACAAATAAGATCTAGTTAAAAATGCCAACAAGTATTCTGCCAGCTCAGAAAGCATGAAGGAAAAATATACCTAGTGTGTCAAGACAAAATAGATAAAGACAGCGACAATAGTAGTAGTCGCTGAAAATGACTGTCAGAAAACTCCAAAACGTCAGAAATAACAGTAAAGCATCCCCAATGGGACAAGCATTCGATAGCCATGACAATAAGAAGCTTCTACAAAGAAAAACACTTGCAATGGAACAAGTGTCTGATTGCAATGAAAGAAGAAAAGTAAATGTACCTCAATGGAATAAGTGTCCGGTGGTAATGTAAAGAAGGAAAGTAACATGTAGGCATCGTAAGAATGCCAAAGAGAAGAGGGTCTATATAAATCCTCATAATATTGTAAGGGGAATCAACGAAGAAATCAGAGAGAGCTCTAAAAGAGTATGTAAATGTTCTTAGTATTCTAGTTCAATAAAGAGAGAACATCATCTCTATTTCTTTCCAATTCTAAAAAATGTTTCATGTATACTAATTCTCTTAGCATAAGAAACCAACTTTAGAGAATGATAGTAATCCTTGCACTACTGTAGAAGAGAAAAATCTATGTGCAACTTATTACACCCCAATTCCAATATATCTTCACCTGTCGAGAGTCATCTCTTCCTTAGATTATCCCAGAGGCCATTGTCTAGAAAAGTCTGATTGAGCAAAGGAATGCGCAAGGACGTGGGGACATTCAGGCTATGATAAGGAGTTCGAGATCTAGAACGTCTAGGTCCAAGGATTGCTTCTCTTAGAAATTATTAAGAAAAGATCCACTGGTACTAAAGATTAACTGAAGCAAAGTGAGCAACACAGGTATACAAACTTCATTTTGCTCTCTATAGTACTCAGAGTATTACTATCTATCTGCTAAAAACTGGTTTCTTATGCGTCAAAAGACATATCAAGCATGAAGTTATTAAAAATTCTGGGTAAAACAAGTAATAAACATAGACAGAATGATAAAGCTGAGAAAGTATACAACACCCATAAGGGCTGTTCGAGTATGTTTTCAAAGCATGATAACAGAATGAAAATTTTAATCAAAAATTTCTACCAACGTAAGTTTTCAAAGCATGATAATAGAATTAAAAATTTCTACCAACGTAAAGTGGTATCAGAGCCAAGTAACAATCTAAATAAATACGAGGATGAAGTTATATATGAACAAGACAAGTTAAAATATTTAGATAATAATATATACGAAGCTTTAGACTTAGAATTTGAAGTAAACATAGAATGATATGTAGAAAAAACTAGTAGTATAGGTTCATGACAATAATTTAAAAAACTTTTAAAAGATTCAAGAAATGATAGTAGAATTATATAAAACAATGGAATATCTATATGAAAAACAAAATACCGAATGTATATCAAAAATAAATCTATTCCAAACAAATGGAAACGAGATAAGCTTATGCCATCTTCAGATAGAAGAAATGGATGACTTTAAAATTGAATAATTAAAAAACAAATATTTAGAAGTTGATGCAGAAGAACTAGATAACTTAGCCAAGAAATTGTTAAATTAACAGAAAAAGTCAGAACTATAAACTTAAAACCTTTAGAAGGAGAGGCTTGTGGAAGTCAAGTAACGACGCCTATTCCTACAACTGTCCCTAGCGGAAAAGGTAGTAGAAATAAAATGCCAGAACAACAAGGAGCTAGATACTGGTCAGATCCTAGTTTTTGAAGAAAACCCACTAACATAAATAGATATGAAGGAATAAATTAGGCACCAGATAGAAGACCAAAAGATATTTCTCTAGAAACACCAGTAGATTATATGAATCAACAATATATTAATGCAAATGGAATTTATTTAAACCTAAATTGTGTTAGAAATATAGATGAGGCAATAACAAGATGTGTGAAAGCCACATATTTATCGGTAACATCACAAAGTTATGATATTGACACAACAATATGATTTTGTCATTTAACCTTTCAAGGAATCATAGCAGATTGGTAGAAAGGATTAATTGACAATGATAAAGAAGCAATAAAAGGAACAACAACCACCTTAGCCCAAGTAGTAAATAATTACAAAAATGAATTACGTAGAGAATTTTTAGGAGAAACATGGAATACAAACAGAGATATAGAAAAGGAAAAAGAAAAACAAAGATTTACCTTTCTATTATATAATCTAAAGTTTTGTGACATGTGCCGCATAGATGACTATATATGTAAATTTCAAGAATATTTTTATAAAATATATGATAGAACTAACAATGAAAATATAATGAACAAAAGGCTATTAAATTTATTTTATACAAAGGAACATGACCCTTGGGGTTTTAAAGCCATGCAATTATACCCTCAATATATTGGACAACGAGCAGATACATTAGGAGGAAGAATAGAATTTCTAAGAATGAAATTAGAAGAATGGTGTGTCAAAGCCACACTAAGAAGAAAAACAAATAAAGTAGTAAAACAAGGACTTTGTTGTTCACAATTAACTCATCCAATAACCGTAGGATGTGAGCCAATGCGGTCTAATATAAGAAATAAATATAAGTTTAAAAAGAGAAAAAAAATTGGTTTTAAACCAAAACCAAAGAAAAAATATTATAGAAGAAAGAGAAACTATAATAAAAATGTTAAAGACCCAAAAGAATGTAAATGCTTTTTATATTAGGAAAAAGAACACTATGCAAATAAATGTCAAAATAGGGGATCTAGAAAAATTAACCAAAAGCAATTTGAGGAAATAATAGAAGAAGAACTTTCTGAAATAGAAAACATTCAAGAATTTGTTCAAATAATATATGAAGAATAATCAGATGGATCGATCTATTATTTCTCAGACACAGAATCAGACTGAAGAAGAAGAAATAATCAAAGAATACCAAGAAGAAGTATGAAACTTCTTGTAAGAGGTATTAATAGATAAAAGATTATTTAATCAAATTAGAAACACTGAATTAAGATTAGAAAACTCAGATGGATTTAGAACATCCCTCTTTGAAAAAATTACCCAAACAAAACATATTTTCTACTACGGAATAACCAACAGAGAAATGCCAATACAGATCGAATACACTAGAAATAGAATAAATATACCCCTACTTCAAAAAGAAGACTTGATGAGAAAAATGGAAATAATAAAAGATAGATCTAAAATTGGATGGATTCATATAGGAGTTATCCAAATGATGATCAAAGCAACCTTTCGAGAAGGAATAGATTCACCAATAAATATTGTAATAATGAATAATAGAATTAACGACAGAAGAGATGCTACACTAGGAATATTGCAAGGAAATCTCAGTCATCAAAAATTAATCTTTAATATTTATCCAAAGATAAGTGTAAAAATTAAAGATAATAATATCAACAGAACGTTAAGTTTGATACAAGTTTTTCGAAGAACAAAATTTATGAAAAAAAGATCCATTCCTTATTCAATAACCTATATAATAAACTATGCTTTTAGTAACACAAATTGCTTTGAAAAACTTGAAGATAAAGATATTATAATACATCCTAACATATTTAAAGATGTAGGAAAAATTACAAAACCAGACATAATATCTGAAATAGAGATACCAGAAAATATAAATATATATGTCTCTGAAAAACCCTTAGTAACAGATAATAGAATTCTAAGAAAATTACATTATGAGGGAAATCAATTTTAACTTACAAATGGAGTTAGAATAGAAGAAGCTAGAGCAAGCACAGACAGATATAATGGTATATTACAACCAATACTAAGAAATTTACAAAGAACATCAAGTTTAAGAATCCTAGTAGATAATAGAAATGCTAGAAATTATAAACTCTATGGAAAATATTTTAATGGACAAGAATGGAGTATGACTACAATATTAATAGACTCAGGCACAAGAGCTTCATTTATCCAATAAAGAATGATACCTTATTTAGAAAAAATACCCGTAGGATCACCCTATGTATATACGATTTTTGATGGACAAGAATATGAAATTACACAACAAGCTATTGTTCCAATTGAAATACAAAACATAAGGATCGATATAACACTTTATGTACAATTAGACAGTCGCAATGGTGATATAGAAATTATATTAGGAATGAGTGCATTACAACAAATGGAACCATTTTCCTTAAAAAGTGAAGGACTATATTTTACACATAATAATCAAGAGTATTTTTGGAAAAAGAAAATGACTAATATATATAGTGTTTACATTGTTACAGGAATTATATATGAAGAATATAAAATAAAATACTTCCATGCATTTTTAGATACTAGAGCAGGAACTTGCCTTGCTCGAAGACAATGCTTTCCAGAAAGCTATATTACAACATTACCTATATTATATGGAATATATTTTACAGGAAAAAGACATGCCTTAACTCATGGAGTTAAAAAATCTAAAATCATCCTAGGAAATTACATAATAACATGTCCACCATTCTGTACTCCTAAATATGCACAACAAGACATATTACTAGGAAATAACTTTACGCAAAAATTTAAACTATATATACAACACCAACAATATATTCGATTATTAACACTTTCTAATCACTAGATTACAGTTCAACAAATCCACAAAGCATATAAAAGAGACAAATTTATTTTCTACAACAAATGTGGTGATTATAATACAAACAAAAAACAACCAATAAAAGGACAAATCATTGCACAACTAAATATGCAAAACATCGAAGCATTATTTGAAAAGAACTACAGTGACAATCCATTTTCCCTCTGGGATATTAGCCAAGAATGGGATACAATAGAATTAATAGACACTACAAAAATAATTAGAGTAAAACCTATGTGATACAACCCTGATGACATAGAAGAATTTAGAGTTCAATTGCAAGAATTAGAAAAATCACAATTAATACAAAAATCTAAGAGCCCTCATTTTAGTCCAGCATTTATTATCAGAAACCATGTAGAAATTAAAAGAGGAAAGACAAGAATGGTAGTCAATTACAAACAAATAAATCAATATACTAAATTTGATGGATACTTCCTTCCACATAAGAAAACATTTATCAATATGACAAAAGGAAAAAACATTTATTATAAGTTCAAATGCAAGTCGGGATTTTATCAAATAAGACTAGATGAAAAAAGTATACCATTGACAACATTTAGTACCCCACAAGGACATTATGAATAGAAAGTTATGCCTTTCGGATTAAAAAATGTTCCACAAATATACCAAAGGAGAATGGATAAGGTCCTTGAGCCCTAAAATTCTTTTTGCCTAGTATATGTAGATGATATTCTTATAGCCAACAAATATGAAGAAGAACATTATAAACACCTCCAAATATTTTCTCTTCTTTGTCTAATGGCAGGAATAGTACTCCCTAAAAAGAAAATAGAATTTTGTAAATCTAAAATAGAAGTTTTAGGACTAAAATTAGACTCAAGTGGAATAGAATTGCAAGATCATATTGTAGAAAAAAAATTTATGTTTCCAGACAAGCTTGAAGATAAAAAAACAACTTCAAAGATTTTCAAGTTGTCTGAATTATGCAAAATAGTTTATAGAAAACTAAGCAAAATTATGAAACCCTCTACAAAAATTACTAAAGAAAAATACAATCTTCCTTATAACGGAAGAACTTATAAATCATATTATATTAATAAAAGAAAAGTGTAAAAATCTACCAAGACTATATCTCACTTTAGAAGGAGATGATTTAATAATAGAAATGGATGCCTCTGATGAATTCTGGAGAGCAGTCCTAAAGAAAAAAGATGAGAAAAAAGAAAAAATATATGTAGATATACCTCTAGATCATTCACAGAAATAGAAAAAAGGTATCACTCGAATGAAAAAGAATTGTTAGCAATTAAAAAGGGAATTAAAAAATTCTCCTACTTTTTATTATTATACATATATATACATATACATATAAATGCATATATATACATATAAATGCATATATATATATATATATATATATATATATACATACATATATCACATAAATAGAAAAAAGGTATCACTCGAATGAAAAAGAAATGTTAGCACTTAAAAAGGGAATTAAAAAATTCTCCTACTTTTTATTATTATACATATATACATATATATATATACATATACATATAAATGCATATATATACATATAAATGCATATATATATATATAAATGATTGAAGGACCTTTCTTTGACTGTTGCATCTCGATTGACACATCCCACTTTGATTGTTGTAGACCAACCCCTTATTATAATTCCTTGCATTTGGGTTAAAGATGCCTACTCTTGGCCCTCCAATTTCATAGAATGCATTGATCAGTGCCATACTTTTCTCTACTAATGACATATTATTATTTTCAAACTTGCATCTTTATTTCCTTTTAACGTCCAAAAATATATTTTGAAAAAACCAAATTGATATATTCCAACATTAATTATATTGAAAAATTACAAAAGGAAATTAGCAAAATTTTGAACCAAGAATAAGTTCTCCTTAATGCTATGAATAAAAAGAATTCATAGATAGGATTGTAACATCAATAGTATCTATGGGGTCTATATTAGGGTTGTCCTTGGTAACAATGACTATAAACACCTTAAATCCTTACACCATTGGTTTTTGTGTGGTACCGAATTATTATCATATTACTATATACATCTTTCCTTTCCTCAATTTTATGCACATTCATCCCATACATAGACATATTTACTCTTTTATCTCAACAAACAAGAATAAAATGGAACTTTTATGTCCAATACAAACCTATTGTTATACCAAAATCTCCAATTCCATGAAGTGCAAAGATTATGATAAGACTATTTCCTTGTGCTTAATTACCAATCAATGTATTTTATATAGAAATGAGCATGTCCTACGGGCAAGAGTTCTTAAATTTAGGATTTATCTCAATTCAATCATGTTTATTCATATAATGCATACATGCCAAATTTCTTGACATGATGTTATTGGTAGAAGTAAGCAAACAAGCCTTTCACATTACAATTATTTACATCTTCCTTTGCAACAAAAAATTGTAACTACAAACAATACTTCAATTAAACACTAAAAATTTTGTAGTTAAGAGTTTTATTGAACAAGAATCATCTCAAATGAACTTTCCACCATCCATTTTTTACTAAACTATGATTCTATATAATTAATGGTATATACTTTCCCATTTTTGTGCTCTACATCTATTGTTCATGAAGATGTTTAGATTACATGTTTGGTATGTACATGTATGGTATGTTTAGTGTGAATTAGTAAGAAGCTCATTTCCTTCTTCTAGTTGAATTTGGTTGTTTGGGAAAAGTGAAAATTCTCACTATAAACCTCTCATAGTTCTTTCTTATTTTACTATCTCAACTTTCCTATTGGGTAATACAGTTTTGTTTAGATCCTTTGTAGGGTTTTTTATTACCCCTTCCCCTTTCTATTTTTTTACTTTCTTGGTATTTAGGTTTCATCATCTGTATAGAGATATTTTATTAACACTAAGATTGTTTTACATTCTTAATGATTTTCTAGTATCCAACTTTTAGTGAGGTAAAAGTCATGGTCATCGTATGATGTGTGACACTTTTGTTCAAACCTACCTTCTTCAACACACTAGGAATCTAATGAATGTATTAACTACTACAATTGATGCCCCGATTTCATCCATAAATGACTTACATTTCATACTTTGACTACATATTACCTTGTAATGTATAAAGTAGGTTAATTAGTCTCAATGATATCATTTTAACTAATTGAGTTTGTTTTAATGTAGACTATATGAATTTTTGTCCATATGAACTAAAGGTTACCCTCAACAAGAACAAAAAAAACTTGAGTCTTGGCTTGACAAGTAATTGCAAGATGTGTATCCTAAATTTCATGTCATGCACTCACCTAGGATCTTCACCAAATCCATCAATTTAGTTGTACGATGTGCACATGTTGGTATGTATGCCCAGAGAACCAATCATATGATGATTGTATTGGAGAATTAGATGCCTGATTTGATAATGTTATAGAAATTCCATCTATTATGTTTGTATCAATCATTAGATGATGACACAAATATAGTAGATGTATAAACAATGATGTAATGCAATGAGTTATGTCTTTAGGTTGAGGGCCAGAAAATGAAACCATATGTATGATAAAATTACAAACAATTTTACTATGTCCCTAGTCAGATAATATTGTGGAAGAAAAATAGACAAAAGTAATACATAAAACTAGAGTGTTTATTGAATGATGACAGAGACTCATTAGTCATCATATGTGATAATTGTTGGTATGTATGCCCTGAGAGCCAATCATGGGATGATTGGTGGGATACATTAAGATTGATTTGATAAACATCAAAGGCAAGCTTCCAATTCTTTCTGGTTCAGTCATATGAGATAGTGATAGAACAGATTGAATGTCTAGAGAATGACAACACTCAATGACGTATGCTTTCAGGTTGAGGACCTGAACGATGAGTTTGTAAATTCTTGTTATGTCCCTAGTCGTATGTCATTGTGGAAGGTAGAAAGACAACAATGACACACAAGACTAGATTGTGGTGTTGGTTGATGACATAATCTCATTAGTCATGATATAGAGATATCAAACCAAACACATAGGTACTTGTTAGAGAACAAGTGTACCGGACAGACCCACCGTGAGTTTGACACATGGAACCATGACATGGTAGTCACAGTCAGTACTCACAGTGATGGTGGTGAGTGTGATTCTTTGACCTAAAATCACTACACTCAACACATGTCATTGGGCACACTTTGACATCATCAAACGCAGTCTTGAAACATGGGTTGTTATAAAGGTGATGATTGGGTGGCTTTGACACATGGGGCTTTTGAGGGGTGAGTGATAGATATGGGATTTGTCCCTCCTGAGGGAGTTTGATATCCAAGGCCACTTGATGAGTAGGATTGAAATAGGCGTGCGCACGCATGTGTGAATCAATATGTGATATTGATGGCATACATATCTCTTCCAATCTGCTCTGAGATCAAGAAAGTGAATGAACGTTGATAGGATGACTGTTCCATGCCTCGAGTTCATTCAGGATATCAGTGACAAAGGAATTATACATTCATTGTAACACCATTCGCGGATTGTATGATTGAAAGTTGTTCTCCAACTTTCTACTTTCACTTGGGTAGCACTGATGTGTGACTAGGCACCACTCTTTTCTTGTGAAGTCATAAGTGTTATGGACTTTCACTGCCAATGTGAAATGGACCTGCAGGGTCACACACATAGGATTTAACCTGGAAGAGG
Organism: Alisma plantago-aquatica; assembly: GCA_963693085.1. Lineage (NCBI taxonomy): Eukaryota > Viridiplantae > Streptophyta > Magnoliopsida > Alismatales > Alismataceae > Alisma > Alisma plantago-aquatica. The sequence continues at coordinate 804,781,271 of OY856414.1, read as the reverse complement.
AGTTTTGTCCACAAACAATGTTTAGATTGATTACTAAAGGAGTTTAGTAGTTCAATTAAACACTCAATCAATTGATAGCTCAATGTCATAATGTTCAAGGTGTTGGACACATTGATTCGAGTATCGGATTGATTGAAATCGCAATTGACTGATTCTGCACAATCTGCACTCCCAACCGATCGGCTCATGTGATGAACTGATCGGCTGAGCTTGGTGAACCGGTCGGCTCAAGTGTTGAGTCGATCGGCTCATGGACAGGGTGAATGATTGCTTCAAGTGTTGAAACGATCGGTTCAACTGTTGCAACTGAGCAAGTTGGGAAAGACAGATTGGTGAGAATTTTCCTTTCGTTTCACTTGCCCAATTTGATTGGGAAATAGGATTGGTATTTGATACCAATTAGAAACAAAAGAAGGAAAGTCAATTGGGAACTGGTCAGGACCACGAACCGACCAGATCAGAAAGTGAACCAACCGTTTCATGGGTCCCAACCGATCGGTTGAGTGTCAACCGACCGGCTCAGGTCCCCAACCGACCGTTTCAGTTGTGAAACGATCGGTTCAGGGTGCGAGTTGGTTGTTTTGTGGAAAATCTCGAACCCTTCTACTCCTGCTTTTAGTCCCGCATTGCCCGGGATAAAGAACCCTGTCCCATGACCCTCCTATATATAGGGGTATTGGGGGCTTCTCAAAGTACAACTCAATGCAAACCAGTTGCTCTACAAAGTTGTCGTTCTCTCTGGTTTTGGTAACCGAGAGAGAGCCCGAGAAAGTGCTACCCGATAAGGGAGGCACAGTAAGGGAAAGACAACTGCAGTTGCGACTGGTGGCAGGAGAGTGTGTTGTCGACTAGTACGCTGACAGGAGGGTGCGACTCCTTCCAATTCCTTGTAGGAAAAGGAGATTAGAGTTCCAGGTTGTCCGTGTGGACTACTTCAGAGGCGGGAGGTATCTGCTGCTTCGAGGACAGCTGTCAATCCTGACAGTCCCAGTGAGACCAGGAGTCGTCAGTCCCGGTGCGACCAGGAGCTGCACAGACACCGTCCAAGACTAGAGGTGAAGACCACGCAAGCCGTGAGGTATTGTCTCCGAGCAAGCCTCGGGACAAGGTATGATTCCACAAACCATCCTTTCATATTGTATATACGTTGACGCGTTTCCTTGTTCTGGGTTTGGGGGAGAAAATTTTTGTTTCAGCTGCCTTCTCTGCCTCCCCTAAAACCCAACAGTGGTATCAGAGCCACGTCAACTGCTCTATACTTTAGGGATTATCGATATGATAGATTTTGGTTTGTCGCCTTTATTTATTGCATACGATGCGAATAAAATTGGCTTTATGCATGTCCAATCCTAAATCCACAAATCCCAATTTACATATATGATATGTATTATGAATGCACTCGATACGCGTCACCCTTAAACGAGTTTTGTGGTGGATGTATAGCGTGATTATGGCCAATAAACCCTATCTGTTTATGGTTGTATGTGGTTGCTTGCATCTCGGTCTGCGCACCAATCTTCCCTTTCTCCTATTCCTGATGTAACTCGAAATAATTCGAGATTTCTTTCCTACCTTTGCTCCCCTCGAATGTAACTCGAGGTTTCTCCTTTTAAAATGTAAAATATGATAGAATTTTATTTCCTGTTATGTCGAAGAAAGACAGACATCCTGACGACAGCTGAAACGATCGGTTCAAGGCGTGAACCGATCGGTTGACGTTCCAGATGATCAGTTCAAGGAGTGATCCGATCGGTTGATGACTGGTTCGAGGAGCGAGACGAGCGGGTGGCGGCCATGAAGAGATGCACGACAATCAGGTGAACTGATCAGTTGGAGGAGCCAACCGATCGGCTGGTGGCACCCAGCCGACCAGTCTGATGGCGAGCTGATCATTCATGTGATGAATTGATCAAACTCAGAAAGGCAAAGCACAAAGTTCATCTTGTACAGGTTGCATGTGATGTAGACCTAGATGACTGTGATTCCTCTTGGCTCGAGGAATCACATTAGGATGGCCATAATCATCACTTTTATCATTTTGCATGTTTTCTATGGGATATAACATGTATATGATCCATACTATGTATTGTGGTGATTGGATATGTATATGTATATAAAAACCAAATCCCTCATTAAATATTAAGTTTTAGATGCCTTCCAAATGTGACACATGTGAAAATCTTGATCTACCAAGTGTGGGCACGCCCTAGCGTGGTGCACCCTGTATCTCGTGGAAGCGTGAAGGATGAATGTGTGGGTCTGCCCTAACAGGGTGCATGTTCATCGTGATTGCTTTGGGTTGGACTTAACACGGTGACCTAGATAGGATCTAGCACATTGAGGCATGGAGATGTTCATGGCAAGGAGTTGCATATGATGCAATTGGCAAAAGTTGCCTACCTGAGAGATCTAAGTTGTGGGTGACAGCCCTAGCTGGTCCATGACTTAGAGGATTTCAGGATCTTGCCCACTAGAAGGTTGTACGCTGCAATCATCCGAATTGATGGTGAGGGCTATCAAATTGAAGTAAAATAGTGGGAGTGATAGTTAATTAAAGGCCTAATTTTATCATCAACTTTTCAAATCAATCAAATAAGTCAAAAATGAGTTTTTGGACTAAAATTGCATATTTTCCTTTTGTAGTACAAATGGTAACAAATAACAATCACTTTTCTTTGCGACCGGTCCTTGAAAAGGACAAGCTAAATGGGACAAACTTCCACAAATGGTATAGGACATTGAGAATTGTTCTCACTCAAGAGAGAAAGCTCTATGTCCTGGATACTCCAATTCCAGAGGAACCCGCTCCTAATCCACCAAAGGCAGAAAGGGATGCTTACAAGAAGCATGTTGACGATCCCATTGATGCAAAGTGCTTGATGTTTTGCTCTATGAACCACGAGTTGCAGAGACAACATGAGAACATGGGTGTCATTGAGATGATTCAGCATCTCAGGAACATGTATGAAGATCAAGCACGGCAAGAGAGATACAATGTCTCAAGGGCACTGTTCAAGTGTGTCATGACAGAAGGAGATCCAATAGGTCCTCACACACTCAAGATGATTGGGTATGTGGAGAACCTGACAAGACTGGGATTTCCACTGAGCCAAGAGTTGGCTACTGACGTGATACTGCAATCGTTGCCAGAATCCTACAGTCAGTTTGTGATGAACTACAACATGAACAACTTTGATAGGCCACTATCAGAGTTGTTGGGCATGTTGAGGACAGCTGAGATACAGATGAAGAAGGACAAGCCTAAGTTTGTGATGGTGATCACGATCAAGAAAGGCAAGTCCAAGAGCAAGGGCAAGGGAAAAGCTAAGAAAGGTTCTGATGCTAGCCAGGAGCCCAAGTCATCTTCAGCTCTCAAGGCCAAGGGAGGCGTGACCAAGAAAGGAAATTATCACCATTGTCAAAAGCCAGGACATTGGAAAAGGAATTGTCCTCTGTATCTGGAAGAACAAAAGAAGAAGGAGGTGACAGATGTCTCTACTTAAAGGTGTCATGAAATTAAACTTGTAACACTTTTTGAGGTATATGATACGAAGATGTAAAGTGTAAAGCACTCAATAAATGGGGCAAGTGTTGCTGCCATAGATAGGAGTACTTTAGTTTATTTTCAGCCTAAAAGGCATGTAATACAGTTATGAACTGCTATTTCATATTTGCCAATAGATAGAAACACTTTATTTTTGCATATTGTATGACAATGATGGAAATGAATAAAGTTGATGTTTCAATCTTTTAAAGATATGATCTTTGTGGCAATGCCTTGTTTATCTTGTGGTGTTTGATATGCATAAGATAAAATGATACCTAAAAGTTATAGATAACTCAAACAATCAAATTAGCATCAATCATGAGAAATTCATTTCTAGTTTCCATGAGATGGATAAATCTAGACTCTTTTGGTTAGAGAACCAGTAAGAGACATGAATATCTTGGACATGATTAATCAATCTTCACTAAAGGTAGTGGGAGAATGATTATCCTATTAGGTATAATACATGTGATGTATTTACATACCTATTGGAACAACTGCTGATACTTCAAATGGTGTTTAGAGAAATACCAATATGAATATCTTGAAGTGTTCAAGATTATCATAGATGAAATGCAAATTTGGTAAAGTGTTAATTCTTGATGAGATCAATGAATCAAATACTTGGACCAAATGTTTGAGATCCTTTTGAGTGATTATGATGGTGTACCATAGTGAACTCATGATTAAGGCATGGTGATGTCTAAATCAAGAAGGAATCTGTAACACCCATATTTTTTTATATCACATGAGCGGAAGCATTGTTTTTTCTGAGAGTGTCACAAACATGATAACCATTGCAATAAAAGTAAATGAAACACTTTGCAAAACTAGTAAAACTGATTCATACATAGATTTTGTCAACATAAAACTACATCATGTTTATGCATAAGCTCATAATAAAAAGATGTCAATACTCATGACCGTCTTGGTAGATGGCACCCCACTAGGCAAGCTTGAAGGTCTATTAGGCCTTTGTTGGTCCCTTTATTCTTCAATTGCTCCAAAACCTACGGACATCGTGTCCCCAACCATGCGTTGGAAAAACAGTCGTTAGAGTAAGTGGCATGAGTATTCTAAAATATACATTGCTAAAGAACTGAAATAATATAAAAGATTCTTGAACATCATAAATATGAAATGAACATTTAACTCAGATTAAATCTAGAAACATATTATCTCTCATTTCTTAAACTCTTATTTTCTACTCTATCTTTTCTGGAGACCTATACTCTGGGTCTCATGGCCTACGCCAAAGTGTCTAGATCATAAATATCTTATTTGAATTCCTCTCATCACACTCGTGGATGAGATTACAAACATGCTCTAATCTTAAGTATCTTTTACTTACGTTTTTTATCTGTTTGTGGCCACCATTATACAATAAGTCCTCCTCTATTGACACCGAAGTGTCCTCTATGGTGCAATGCACCCTCTGTTGGCACAACGTGCCCTCTGTTGACACTGAAGTGTCCTCTATGGTGCAACACACCCTCTGTTGGCATAACATGCCCTCTGTGACACTCGCAGTGTCTGGCGCAACGTGCCCTCTGAATCGTCCCGGGACTCTCTGGTGAGGACTTATTATATAATGTGTTATGTGAAGGTTTTGAATTAATTATCTTAAGTCTATCTTTACTAAACTCTGAATCTGAACTTATCTGAAACTGAGTATTGAACATGTACAAAATCTTGAATCTGATTCTGAATCTCTTCTCTTAAATTCTAAATTGAATCTATTATTGAAATGTGAATATGTATCACAAATTATTACGTAATTGAGATTGGGCCTACAACCCTTATCATGTATCTTTATTCAAAATCTGGCTACTCACACAGTGGGTAGTCTAAGTCTGAATCTAAATTTCTTATTCTTAAGTTCTAAACTGAATTCATTGGTGGATTTGAGCATATATCTCATTATCTGGGTAAACTTTATTCTAACACTCTCATTTGGTAAGATTACTTCATTATACCAATTATATCATAAATGAGTCTAATGTCTTATGAGAAAGGATCTGACATGAATATAGAAATACTAAGTATACAGAGTATGAAAGTATCATAAGTGCAACATATCTAAAAGTATCAATTCTGACAAGATGGTTCAATCCTTCTTATCAAATATGATGTTACCCTGAAACTTTGCATATGAACTTACATATTAAACCTTACATATCAAAATAGAAATCTTATAAAATATTGTATTGCAACCAAATCATAACTTAATGTGTCATTATCTTATAATGCCATCATGAACTCATTTTTATAATACATTGTGATCCCAAAAGTACCTTTATTTCTAAAAGTAGACCATGTCTTAATATTCTAAAATTCATATTCTTATATTGTAACTAAGTTCTAGATATCATTCATTCTAAGGAATCTAGTTGTTATATCTATACATATGCATGAAATCTTAATGGCATGTTTCTCCTTCAAATCGTAGTACATAGTTATGCCTATAAATATGAGAAATCCTGAAAACATATGTGTACTTAAATTCTCAAAACAAAACTATCACAATTCACCAACTAAGTATGGCTACATTACTTGCATATCTTATCTTACAATCTTATTCATTAATTTTGAACATTTCTAAGAAATATTGTAGGAACATGATTCTTTAACTTACTCATGGACTTGGTCCATGGGTCACAACTATTTTGAGCAACATGTCTCTATTTGAGATTTTGGATATCTGAACTTGCATAATGATAGAGATATGAGAATATTCTTGGTTGCATTAAAATCTTAGAACATTGAAACATATAAATTATAAAAGTCTTATCAGTAGACATGTAAACATACTGAACTTAAAACATGAGTACTCATGGGCATGGACCACTTACCTTTTGCGTTGATGATGTCCCTAACTTAGTCTTGATTCCTTGTTCCAAATCTTAATCACATAATTCAGATATTCATAATCTAACTTATCCTTCATCATCTAGCCACATGCCAAACCTGATTAACAATAAGATTGTATATATATACATTAGATTCTCATTATAAACTCTGATTATCTTCATTTTAGGATGTTGGCTAAGCTGGGTTCAAGGTTGGTTATTAGTACATTTGATGATCTCATATTGATTTAGGGTCCATAATAAGAGTGTGGTTCAAGCTTCATGCCATTATGACATTTCATGCACCATATATGTTTATTTCAAGATTTAAGGCATAGTCTAGGGTCAAAAGACTCACAATAGAGCATACATGGTTATGATGCAAACAAGACAGGGATCCAAGCATAGAGAATGGTTTAGGTCAGCAAGAATAGAACTTAAGAACCACATATAAAGTGAGGTGAGGTCCACTAGGGTCTAGGGATCAAACCACCAATGTGGGTTACCAACATTCAATCATTCATGCAATTATGTGTCAAAAGAATCAACCATGTAAAGAGGCATATTATGGACTGATATTAGAATCAAAGAGAAACATATATCACTGATTTAAAGTTGATTAGACATTGGTTCATCATTAAGTGACAAGATTAGCATAAAAGGGCAATGTACATCATTATAATCCAATATGGTCACATATGTACAAAAGGAGTCATTTATGAGAAATAGGGATAAGAGAACCTTCATTAGGTGTACTAAGATATTAGAGTTACTGATTCAATGCTTTAGTGGTTATATGTATGCATCAAAGTTCCAAACTTCATTATAACATTGCATTAAATATGTTAATAAGATCAAAAGATAGCATTTTTGGAAAAATAGGAGAACTAGGATCATATTCAGGTCTAGAAACCATGACCAAGTTGTAGATCTTTTCGAGAGGATCGATTTGATATATTGGTTCACTAGATTTGGCCAATGGGTGAGAGAGATATCCAATTTATAAGTTTTATAACCAATCCATAGAGAAAGGATATACCATTACCATGTTATCATGCGAGAGATTGTAGCCCTCAGAGTGCGATCCAATGGCTCACACACGTCTGCATCTCCTAGGTCAGGGGCGTGCATCTAGGCTGACTTCCTTCTTGGGCACTTAACCCAGGCCCAATTACAGATTTGGGACCAGCCGTTCGTTCGTTGCTGCCCGATCGGGGTCTTCACGCGATCCCTGTGTGAAATAGGGGACGAAGCAGAGCACCTCTGCTCTTGCTTCCCGCCGACGTTGCACCTGTTGTAGCCACGGTGAAGCGAATTGACGGTGTGGGTGGCAAGGGCATCAGATTCCCTTCATTCCGTCCTGACAATGGGCGGCAAGGGTGGCCGTTGCTAGCGGTGCCTGCTGGCTGCCAGCAGTCTCCTCCCAGCCGGACCCGACGGTGCGCCAGATGTAGGGGTGGCGCTGCTGGTCTCCTCGGGAAGGTGACGACCCCACTACTGGAGTAGTTATCAGGGGGAGTCGGGGATATATAGGCAGACGATAGAGAAGAGAATAGGGAGGATGATGGTTACAGACCATCTTGGCAGCTGCAACTCTGTGAGGAGAGGAGGGTCGAGCCCTTTTTGGGCATTTTTCCACATACTACAAGAGAGGGATCTACTAGGGTTTCTTTGAAATGGGAGAGAGAGACGAACCTGTAGGAGGAATAATTTTGGGGAAATAAGTAGAGAGGAGGGAGATCGGGTTGTGGAAGGGCAGCGTTGAACGCTGGCTTCAGTTTCACGAAAGAAACGGAGGAGGGAGACGACCATTCAGCTGTTGGATCAGGGGTTAATTAAACACTGACTGCCCGATCATGCGCCTGGAAGGAAAGAAAAAAATAAAAGAGGGCGTGACAGGAGAAAATAACCAGACCTTAATGTGACAGACACACGTTAAATGTATTTCCATATAAATCTTAAGGAAAACTATATGGTAACTTGTTTAATTGATTTAGAGGGTCAAACATGGTAAAAAACCTAACAAATTTGGACCACACGTCCAAGAAGGTGTCTAAAATATTCCTATACATTTATATTTACGTTTTTTCCATCTTATTACCATAAATACATTAAAAGTCATTATCTTGAATTAAGTGCATAAAAATTGAAATAGGCTATAATATCTTTCCATAATAGTTTCCCTTGACTCCAAAACAAGATGGTTACTACATATCCTCTTCTAAGGAATTATTTTGTATCTCTTTTGTACTTTTGTGGGAATATTTTATTGGAGGAGAGATAAAAGGGAATTAGCAATTATTTCTTTTTAGTAAAATCTATATTAAGAAAGAGGGAAACTTTTGGGTCAAGGTATCTCATTAAATAGTTATATTTTTAGATTTTCAAGTCTTTTATCCTTTTTCTTATATTTCCTTTAATCATCGTAAATGGTAGGAGAGAGAAAAGAGAAAGAACACTAATACAAGTTAATTGATATACATAGTGCATAATTAAAAAGGAAATATGAATTTGGGTCTTATTTTAAGTTTTCTCATCCCATTTTCATATAAGGACAACCATTATTGGTATTTTGCATAAAAACCTTCAACTATTATTATTCATAAAAACTCCATTCCAAATTTTAATTTGGTATATGAAAATTGGGATGTGACAGAATCATACTCTAAGGAGTTAGAGAATGATTATCAAATAACTGAATTCTTCTTAAGAATACCCCACACTAATAAAGGACATTGAGAATCACAAGGAGTTGTGAGTTCTTATATCCTTGACAGATACACCTCAATTATCTATGTGATGAGTTGTTCATGTGATGAGTCAACTATCAAGATGAATATGAGGAACCAAATTTTGAGTTTTGGTTTATGACCATTACATCCTAAATGATATCCATGTGAACCATAAGGTATGACCTTGATGGTAGCACCCATTGGAATAAAATTCATAAGTGCAAATAAGTCTTAAATGTTAAGACAAATGGATAACATTTTGAGAAGGATGATGCTTGTTGATTGCAACTTAATGACTAAGACATTTGGCATATGGATACTAAAACCGCATTCCTGTGAGGAATAAAACAAGGATGTGTACGTGACACAACCTATAAGGTTTATGAATCCACTAATGCAAATGAAGTCTATAAGTTACAATGGACTAATCAATGTGATTGATTGAGTACAAGCAACTCAGAATTGGATCTTTAATTTGATGATATAGTCAAAGGGTTTGACTGATATGTCAAAGATAAAGAAGGGATCTGTGATTTAGTGGGAGCGTGCTCACATTCCACATGTTGATGTGAAATGGAAATGTTCTAAAATGGAAATCCAAAAGAGGAAATTATCTTTAAGGAAGATAGAGATGTTTCCTATGTGATAGGAATAGAGATCTATAGAGATAGTTCTTGAAGACCTCTTGACCTGGAAAAGAGAGAGCATACATTGGCAATCTGTACTGAAGGGTTCAGTGTACACAGATTCAGTGGGAGAAAACTTGTCCATGTTACATGGAGTTAGTATCCCAAGGCCAAGTGTCCAATTCTTATGAAGAATGGGAACACTAAGAATAGATATGGATCTATCATGTATGTAATCATCCCATTATCTTGCATGTATCGACATGGAAAGAACAAAATGCATTCATCATCTTGTATGTAGGACATGGCAATATGATGTGCTCATCATGATAACTCGTATGTGAGACATGATGAGTGGATGTCTGTCTACTTCTAGTAAGGGTTACTGGAATACCATGAGAATTTGATAGGTACTTGAGACGTACTAGTTCTATGTAGATAAGGAAGAGTTCAATGTAAAGAGTTACATTGATGCAAACTTCCGAAAGGACAGAAAATTAATCGCAATATATATATAGGATATATAAAAGTGAAAGTTTGTTAATAATTGGAAGAGTTCCAATAAAACAATTTAAAAGGGAAATGCCGAGTATCTGTGTGTTAGAGAACAACAGTGGATACTATATGGATCTGGAAGTTCATGAGATGAACTTATAGATATTCCGCTCATTGATGACAAGTATGGAATCCTTGATCATGCAATGAGGCTAAAGGTTAGCAAAGGAATACTAGATCGCATATTATGACAACTCCATCTCATACGTGTGACGTACAACGAAGAGATGTGAGACATGCAATTTATACTGACTTTGGCAAAGTGTTGCCATAACTCACTATGTTGGCACAAGAGCACAATAACATGTGGAACATGTTTGAATATCACTATGAATATGTTTCAAGGGTGATTGGCTCGCAGTGCAAGTGGGATTCTGTTGGTATGTATGCCCTAAGAGCCAATCATGGGATGATTGGTGGGATACATTAAGATTGATTTGATAAACATCAAAGGCAAGCTTCCAATTCTTTCTAGTTCAGTCATATGAGATAGTGATAGAACAGATTGAATGTCTAGAGAATGACAACACTCAATGACATATGCTTTCAGGTTGAGGACCTAAACGATGAGATCATACAGATGCTAAGAGTTTGTACATTCTTGTTACGTCCCTAGTCAGATGTTATTCTGGAAGGTAGATAGACAACAATGACCCACAAGACTAGATGGTGGTGTTGGTTGATGACAGAATCTCATTAGTCATGATATAGAGATATCAAACCAAACACATAGGTACTTGTTAGAGAACAAGTGTACCAGACAGACCCACCGTGAGTTTGACACATGGAACCATGACATGGTAGTCACAGTCAGTACTCACAGTTATGGTGGTGAGTGTGATTCTTTGACCTGAAATCACTACACTCAACACATGTCATTGGGCACACTTTGACATCATCAAACGCAGTCCTGAAACATGAGTTGTTATAATGGTGATGATTTGGTGGCTTTGACACATGCGCTTTTGAGGGGTGAGTGATAGATATGCGATTTGTCCCTCCTGGGGGAGTTTGATATCCAAGGCCACTTGATGAGTAGGATTGAAATAGGCGTGTGCACGCATGTGTGAATCAGTATGTGATATTGATGTCATACATATCTCTTCCAATCTGCTCTGAGATCAAGAAAGTGAATGAACGTTGATAGGATGACTGTTCCATGCCTCGAGTTCATTCGGGATATCAGTGACAAAGGAATTATACATTCACTGTAACACCATTCGCGGATTTTAGGATTGAAAGTTGTTCTCCAACTTTCTACTTTCACTTGGGTAGCACTGATGTGTGACTAGGCACCACCCTTTGCTTGTGAAGTCATAAGTGTTATGGACTTTCACTACCAACGTGAAATGGACCTGCAGGGTCACACACATAGGATTTAACTTGGAAGAGGAGTTTTGTCCACAAACAATGTTTAGATTGATTACTAAAGGAGTTTAGTAGTTCAATTAAACACTCAATCAATTGATAGCTCCCGTGAACGGCTGCTCTCCCCGCTCTCACCCTATCACCACTAGGGTTTCTTCTTGCATAGGAGGCTTCCTGGGGGGAGGGGGTTTGGCCACCGTAAAGCGGTGCCCCACTCTCCCTCGGCCTCTTCTCCCCCGTCATCAGCATGGTCTCTTCTTCGGGAGGTGTGTGGATGTGGTGTCTTTGGAGGCAGCGGTCTTCTTCTTCCCTGTCATTGAGCCCGGCTGCGACAATTTTCCTATCCCTTTCTCTTTTATTGGCTTTCTGTTTTTTGTTCTCTTGTTTTGTCTATCTCGCTGTTAATCAGCATTACTTTCTCTTCTCGTGGTAGATTTTTCTTTATCGGTCAATTTTGTTGTGGAGTTTGTTTGGCAGCAAGTGTGGGAAAAATATCCTTTTGGAACACCGATTTGGTGCAGGAACTCTACCACATATACATACTCAGGTTGAAGGTATTCCTCATAGAAAGTTGCGTTAGCCAGCGAAGGAGAAGAGGAATCTATACATCATTGTCCTTATCAGATTCCGATATGACTTTTTGTGGTGGTTTGTATCTGTTCTTGATCTTTGTGTGGTCTTTTAGTTTGTTTTTCTCCTCATGTAGATGTCGTATGGCCACTCCATATTGAAATTTGTCTGTTTAACTTCAAAAAAAATTGATAGCTCAATGTCATAATGTTCAAGGTGTTGGACACATTGATTCGAGTATCGGATTGATTGAAATCGCAATTGACTGATTCTGCACAATCTGCACTCCCAACCGATCGACTCATGGGATGAACCGATTGGCTGAGCTTAGTGAACCGGTCGGCTCAAGTGTTGAGTCGATCGACTCATGGACATGGTGAACGATTGCTTCAAGTGTTGAAACGATCGGTTCCACTGTTAAAACCGAACAAGTTGGGAAAGTCGGATTGGTGATAATTTTCCTTTCGTTTCACTTAACCAATTTGATTGGGAAATAGGATTGGTATTCAATACCAATTAGAAACAAAAGAAGGAAAGTCAATCGGGAACTGGTTAGGACCACGAACCAACCGGTTCAGAAAGTGAACCGACCGTTTCATGGGTCCCAACCGATCGGTTGAGTGTCAACCGACCGGCTCAGGTCCCCAACTGACCGTTTCAGTTGTGAAACGATCGGTTCAGGTTGTGAGTTGGTTGTTTTGTGGAAAATCTCGAACCCTTCTACTCCTGCTTTTAGTCCCGCATTGCCCGGGATAGAGAACCCTGTCCCATGGCCCTCCTATATATAGGGGTATTGGGGGCTTTTCAAAGTACAACTCAGTGCAAACCAGTTACTCTGCAAAGTTGTCATTATCTCTGGTTTTGGTAACCGAGAGAGAGCCTGAGCAAGTGCTTCCCGATAAGGGAGGCATAGCAAGGGAAAGACAACTGCAGTTGCAACTGGTGGCAGGAGAGTGTGTTGGCGACTAGTACACTGACAGGAGGGTGTGACTCCTTCCAATTCCTTGTGGGACAAGGAGATTGGAGTTCCAGGTTGTCTGTGTGGACTACTTCATAGGCGGGAGGTTTCTGCCGCTTGGAGGACAGTTGTCAATCCCGACAGTCCCGGTGAGACCAGGAGTCGTCAGTCCCGGTGCGACCAGGAGCTGCATAGACACCATCCAAGACCAGAGGTGAAGATCGTTCAAGCCACGAGGTATTGTCGCCGAGCAAGCCTCGGGATAAGGTATGATTCCACAAACCATCCTTTCCTATTGTATAGACGTTGACATATTTCCTTGTTCTGGGTTTGGGGGAGAAAATTTTTGTTTCTGCTGCCTCCCCTAAAACCCAATAGTGGTATCAGAGCCACGTCAACTGCTCTATACTTTAGGGATTATCGATATGATCGATTTTGGTTTGTCGCCTTTATTTATTGCATACGATGCGAATAAAATTGTCTTTATGCATCTCCAGTCCTAAATCCACAAATCCCAATTTACATATATGATATGTATTATGAATGCACTCAATACGCGTCGCCCTTAAACGAGTTTTGTGGTGGATGTATAGCATGATTATGGCCAATAAACCCTATATGTGTATGGTTGTATGTGGTTGCTTGCATCTCAGTCTACGCACCGATCTTCCCTTTCTCCTATTCCTGATGTAACTCGAAAAAATTCAAGATTTCTTTCCTACCTTTTCTCCCCTCGAATGTAACTCGAGGTTTCTCCTTTTAAAATGTAAAATAGGATAGAATTTTATTTCCTGTTATGTCGAAGAACGACGGACATCCTGATGACAACTGAAATGATCGGTTCAAGGCGTGAACCGATCGTTTGACGTTCCATACGATCAGTTCAAGGAGTGAGTCGATCGGTTGATGACCGGTTCGAGGAGTGAGACGAGCGGGTGGCAGCCATGAAGAGATGCACGACAACCAGGTGAACCGATCGGTTAGAGGAGCCAACTGATCGGCTGGTGGCACCCAGCTGACCAGTCTGATGGCGAGCCGATCATTCATGTGATGAATTGAAAGCACATAATTCATCTTGTACAGGTTTCATGTGATGTAGACCTAGATGAGCGCGATTCCTCTTGGCTCGAGGAATCACATTAGGATGGCCATAATCATCGCTTTTATCATTTTTCATGTTTTCTGCGGGATATAGCATGTATATGATACGTACTATGTATTGTGGTGATTGGATATGTATATGTATATAAAAACCAAATCCCTCAATAAATATTAAGTTTTAGATGCCTTCCAAATGCGACACATGTGAAAAGCTTGATCGACCAAGTGTGGGCACGCCCTAGCGTGGTGCACCATCTATCTCGTGGAAGCGTGAAGGATGAATGTGTGGGTCTGCCCTAGCAGGGTACATGTTCATCGTGATTGCTTTGGGTCGGACTTAACAAGGTGACCTAGATAGGATCTAGCACCTTGAGGCATGGAGATGTTCATGGCAAGGAGTTGCATATGACATCTTATCAAGAGTTGCATATGATGAAATTGGCAAAAGTTTCCTACCTGAGAGATCTAAGTTGTGGGTGACAACCCTAACTGGTCCATGACTTAGAGGATTTCAGGATATTGCCCACTAGAAGGTTGTACACTGCAATCTTCTGAATTGATGGTGAGGGATATCAATTTGAAGTAAAATAGTGGGAGCGATAATTAATTAAAGGCCTAATTTTATCACCAACTTTTCAAATCAATCAAATAAGTCAAAAATGAGTTTTTGGACTAAAATTGCATATTTTCCTTTTGTAGTACAAATGGAAACAATCAACAATCACTTTTCTTTGTGATCAGTCCTTGAAAAGGACAAGCTAAATGGGACAAACTTCCACCACTGGTATAGGACATTGAGAATTGTTCTCACTCAAGAGCGAAAGCTCTATGTCTTGGATACTCCAATTCCAAAGGAACCCGCTCCTAATGCTCCAAAGGAAGAAAGGGATGCTTACAAGAAGCATGTTGATGATGCCATTGATGCAAAGTGCTTGATGTTGTGCTCTATGAACCACGAGTTGCAGAGACAATATGAGAACATGGGTGTCATTGAGATGATTCAGCATCTCAGGAACATGTATGAAGATCAAGCACGGAAAGAGAGATACAATGTCTCAAGGGCACTGTTCAAGTACGTCATGACAGAAGGAGATCCAGTTGGTCCTCACACACTCAAGATGATTGGGTATGTGGAGAACTTGACAATACTAGGATTTCCACTGAGCCAAGAGTTGGCTACTGACGTGATACTGCAATCGTTGCCAGAATCCTACAGTCAGTTTGTGATGAACTACAACATGAACAACTTTGATAGGCCACTTCCAGAGTTGTTGGGCATGTTGAGGACAGCCAAGATACAGATGAAGAAGGACAAGTCTAAGTCTGTGATGGTGATCAGGAGCAAGAAAGGCAAGTCCAAGCGCAAGGGCAAGGGCAAAGCTAAGAAAGGTTCTGATGCTAGCCAGGAGCCCAAGTCGTCTTCAGCTCTCAAGGCCAAGGGAGGCGTGACCAAGAAAGGAAATTTCCACCATTGTCAAAAGCCAGGACATTGGAAAAGGAATTGTCCTCTCTATCGGGAAGAACAAAAGAAGAAGGAGGCGACAGACGTCTCTACTTAAAGGTGTCATGAAATTTAACTTGTAACACTTTTTGAGGTATATGATACCAAGATGTAAAGTGTAAAGCACTCAATAAATGGGGCAAGTGTTGCCTCTATAGATAGGAGTACTTTAGTTTATTTTCATCCTAAAAGGCATGTAATACAGCTATGAACTGCTATTTCATATTTTCCAATAGATAGAAACACTTTATTTTTGCATATTGTATGACAATGATGGCAATCGATAAAGTTGATGTTTCAATCTTTTAAAGATATGATCTTTGTGGCAATGCCTTATTTATCTTGTGGTGTTTGATATGCATAAGATAAACTGATATCTAAAAGTTATAAGTAACTCAAACAATCAAATTAGCATCAATCATGAGAAATTCATTTCTAGTTTCCATGAGATGGATAAATCTAGACTCTTTTGGTTTGAGAACCAGTAAGAGACATGAATATCTTGGACATGATTAATCAATCTTCACTAAAGGTAGTGGGAGAATGATTATCCTATTAGGTATAATACATGTGATTTATTTACATACCTATTGGAACAAATGCTAATACTTCAAATGGTGTTTAGAAAATACCAATATAAATATCTTGAAGTGTTCAAGATTATCATAGATGAAGTGCAAATTTGGTAAAGTGTTAATTCTTGATGAGATCAATGAATCAAATACTTGGACCAAATGTTTGAGATCCTTTTGAGTGATTATGATAGTGTATCATAGTGAACTCATGATTAAGGCATGGTGATGTCTAAATCAAGAAGGAATCATACTCTAAGGAGTTGGAGAATGATTATCAAATAACTGAATTCTTCTTAAGAATAACCCACACCAATAAAGGACATTGAGAATCACAAGGAGTTGTGAGTTCTTATATCCTTGACAGATACACCTCAATTATCTATGTGATGAGTTGTTCATGTGATGAGTCAACTATCAAGATGAATATGAGGAACCAAATTTTGAGTTTTGGTGTATGACCATTACATCCTAAATGATATCCATGTGAACTATAAGGTATGACCTTGATGGTAGCACCCATTTGAATAAAATCCATAACTGTGAATGAGTCTTAAATGTTAAGACAAATGGATAACATTTTGAGAAGGATGATGCTTGTTGATTGCAAATTAATGACTAATACATTTGGCATATGGATACTAAAACCACATTCCTGTGAGGAATAAAACAAGGATGTGTATGTGACACAACCTATAAGGTTTATGAATCCACTAATGCAAATGAAGTCTATAAGTTACAATGGACTAATCAATGATTGATTGAGTACAAGCAACTCAGAATTGGATCTTTACTTTGATGATATAGTCAAAGGGTTTGACTGATATCTCAAAGATAAAGAAGGGATATGTGATTTAGTGGGAGCGTGTTCACATTCCACATGTTGATGTGAAATGGAAATGTTCTAAAATGGAAATCCAAAAGAGGAAATTATCTTTAAGGAAGATAGAGATGTTTCCTATGTGATAGGAATAGAGATCTATAGAGATAGTTCTCGAAGACCTCTTGACCTGGAAAATAGAGAGCATACATTGGCAATCTGTACTGAAGGGTTCAGTGTACACAAATTCAGTGGGAGAAAACTTGTCCATGTTACATGGAGTTAGTATCCCAAGGCCAAGTGTCCAATTCTTATGAAGAATGGGAACACTAAGAATAGATATGGATCTATCATGTATGTAATCATCCCATTATCTTGCATGTCTTGACATGGCAAGAACAAAATGCATTCATCATCTTGTATGTAGGACATGGTAATATGATGTGCTCATCCTGATAACTTGTATGTGAGACATGACGAGTGGATGTCTGTCTACTTCCATTCAGGGTTACTGGAATACCATGAGAACTTGATAGGTACTTGAGAAGTACTAGTTCTATGTAGATAAGGAAGAGTTCAATGTAAAGAGTTACATTGATGCGATCTTCCAAAAGGACAGAAAATTAATCGCAATATATATATATATAGGATATATAAAAGTGAAAGTTTGTTGATAATGAGTTCCAATAAAACCATTTAAAAGGGAAATGTCGAGTATCTGTGTGTTAGAGAACAACAGTGGATACTATATGGATCTGGAAGTTCATGAGATGAACTTATAGATATTCCACTCATTGATGACAAGTATGGAATCCTTGATCATGCAATGTGGCTAAAGGTTAGCAAAGGAATACTAGATCGCATATTACGAAAACTCCATCTCATACGTGTGATGTACAACGAAGAGATGTGAGACATGCAATTTATACTGACTTTGGCAAGGTGTTGACATAACTCACTATGTTGGCACAGGAGCACAATAACATGTGGGACATGTTTGAAGATCACTATGAATATGATTCAAGGGTGATTGGCTCGCAGTGCAAGTGGGAGTCTGTTGGTATGTATGCCCTGAGAGCCAATCATGGGATGATTAGTGGGATACATTAAGATTGATTTGATAAACATCAAAGGCAAGCTTCCAATTCTTTCCGGTTCAGTCATATGAGATAGTGATAGAACAAATTGAATGTCTAGAGAATGACAACACTCAATGACGTATGTTTTCAGGTTGAGGACTTGAACAATGAGATCATACGGATGCTAAGAGTTTGTACATTCTTGTTATGTCCCTAGTCGGATGTCATTGTGGAAGGTAGATAGATAGCAATGACACACAAGACTAGATTGTGGTGTTGGTTGATGACAAAATCTCATTAGTCATGATATAGAGATATCAAACCAAACATATATTTACTTGTTAGAGAACAAGTGTACCGGACAGACCCACCGTGAGTTTGACACATGGAACCATGACATGGTAGTCACAGTCAGTACTCACAGTGATGGTGGTGAGTGTGATTCTTTGACTAGAAATCACTACACTCAACACATGTCGTTGGGCACACTTTGACATCATCAAACGCAGTCCTGAAACATGGGTTGTTATAAAGGTGATGATTGGGTGGCTTTGACACATGGGCTTTTGAGGGGTGAGTGATAGATATGAGATTTGTCCCTCCTGAGGGAGTTTGATATCCAAGGCCACTTGATGAGTAGGATTGAAATAGGTGTGCGCACGCATGTGTGAATCAGTATGTGATATTGATGTCATACATATCTCTTCCAATCTACTCTGAGATCAAGAAAGTGAATGAATGTTGACAGGATGACTGTTCCATGCCTCGAGTTCATTCGGGATATCAGTGACAAAGGAATTATACATTCACTGTAACACCATTCGCGGATTTTAGGATTGAAAGTTGTCCTCCAACTTTCTACTTTCACTTGGGTAGCACTGATGTGTGACTAGGAACCACTCTTTGCTTGTGAAGTCATAAGTGTTATGGACTTTCACTGCCAACGTGAAATGGACCTGCAGGGTCACACACATAGGATTTAACCGGGAAGAGGAGTTTTGTCCACAAACAATGTTTAGATTGATTACTAAAGGAGTTTAGTAGTTCAATTAAACACTCAATCAATTGATAGCTCCCGTGAACGGCTGCTCTCCCCGTTCTCACCCTAGCACTTCTAGGGTTTCTTCTTGCATAGGCGGCTACCTGGGGGGAGGGAGTTTGGCCACCGTAAAGCGGTACCCTGCTCCCGCTCAGCCTCTTCTCCCCCGTCATCAGCAGGGTCTCTTCTTCGGGAGGTGTGTGGACGTGGTGTCTTTGGAGGCAGCGGTCTTCTTCTTCCCTATCGTTGAGCCCGGCTGCGACGAGTTTCCTATCCCTTTCTCTTTTATTGGCTTTCTATTTTTGTTCTCTTGTT
This sequence comes from Alisma plantago-aquatica, assembly GCA_963693085.1. Lineage (NCBI taxonomy): Eukaryota > Viridiplantae > Streptophyta > Magnoliopsida > Alismatales > Alismataceae > Alisma > Alisma plantago-aquatica. The sequence goes on along the minus strand of OY856414.1, from coordinate 804,761,639 downwards.
TTGTCTATCTCGCTGTTAATCAGCGTTACTTTCTCTTCTCATGGTAGATTTTTCTTTATCGGTCAATTTTGTTGTGGAGTTTGTATGGCAGCAAGTGCGGGGAAAATATCCTTTTGGAACACCGATTTGGTGCAGGAACTCTACCACATATACATACTCAGGTTGAAGGTATTCCTCATAGAAAGTTGTGTTAGCCAGTGAAGGAGAAGAGGAATATATACATCATTGTCCTTATCAGATTCCGATATGAGTTTTTGTGGTGTTTTGTATCTGTTCTTGATCTTTGTGTGGTTTTTAGTTTTTTTTTCTCCTCATGTAGATGTCGTATGGCCACTCCATAATGAAATTTGTCTGTTTAACTTTAAAAAAATCAATTGATAGCTCAATGTCATAGTGTTCAAGGTGTTGGACACATTGATTCGAGTATCGGATTGATTGAAATCGCAATTGACTGATTCTGCACAATCTGCACTCCCAACCGATCGGCTCATGTGATGAACCGATCGGCTGAGCTTGGTGAACCGGTCGTCTCAAGTGTTGAGTTGATCGGCTCATGGACAGGGTGAACGAATGCTTCAAGTGTTGAAATGATCAGTTCCACTGTTGCTACCGAGCAAGTTTGGAAACTCGGATTGGTGAGAATTTTCCCTTCATTTCACTTGCCCAATTTGATTGGGAAATAGGATTGGTATTCGATACCAATTAGAAACAAAAGAAGGAAAGTCAATCGGGAACTGGTCAGGACCACGAACCGACCGGTTCATAAAGTGAACCGACCGTTTCATGGGTCCCAACCGATCGGTTGAGTGTCAGCCGACGGCTCAGGTCCCCAACCGACTGTTTTAGTTGTGAAACGATCGGTTCAGGTTGTGAGTTGGTTGTTTTGTGGAAAATCTCGGACCCTTCTTGTGGGCTCTGATCTCCAAAGTCCGAGATAAACTTCGAAATAAACATAGCGGAAGCGATTCGTTTAGCAACGGAATACCAAAAATGAGCAGAAATTAAAACTTTTTGAGATAAGACATTGAAACCATAAAAACTCCTTTCATAGATTCAAGATAAACTGTTTACATCTCTGTTAATTACTTCTTGAGTAATTAAACACAGCATGCTACAAAATCTCAAGGGATGAATCAAAACTCAGACCATGACCCCAAGGACCTGAGAGTACAGAGGACGCATAGGACTGACTATCTATCTATATAACTCAGCAGTCTGAATCTCCACCTGAGATTTACTGCTGCTTAGGGTACTGCTGCTGCTGATACTGGTCACCTGGAGATTGGTCCCTTCATCCTTGGCGACCACCTAAAACTTTGAAGTCTACGGGGTGAGACAATTTTAAATAATTGTCCCAGCGAGAGTTATAACTCTCCGCCAGAAGCTTTATTATAACATATCAAGAACAACATAGGTAATTAAAAGCTTTGAAGTAAACAACAGTAGTTTTGGTAGTAATCAAGAGTTCAATATTTATGAAACATGAAGATCATATGCACTATACAGTGTAACATCAATCAATTAGCTCATAGTTACCTCTAACAGGTATACTATGATGTAGATTATGTTTTTCAAACATTAATATTATGCCCTGCGGAGATGAGGTATACCACTCACACTCCAACCAATCACTATTACGTGCCTCAGTATCATACTAGGTCATTGAAAGAGCCGAATTCTCATGACCTTCACCTTCCTCAGTCAGTAAGAGGTTTACTTGCAGGACATCTTATGTCTCTACTATATAGCTTACCAGGGTAATCTGGTACTTCGCTATTCTAGAGTTACAGTGACGTTCTGTACGCTCTTCGTCATCAGGAGATTTCGTGTTTACTGTAACATCCCTGACCTGGGTTATGAGTTAACCCTAGGTGTTTTGCCTAATTATGTAAATACGATACTGGTGATTATCTTTTTGCATGCAATTAAGTTCCTGAGGAACATACTTTTCCTTTTCTGTCCCTTTTAAACAATGTTGAATTGATTGTTTTGTAATACAGGGACCTATGTGCAATTTACCCAGTTAGAAGGGTTAACTTGCAATTTGCACATGTTGAGATGTTCCTCTGATGTTGAGACATCATAAGAATGATTATGGTAAAGTTTGAGGGATTTCCCAAGCTTGAGCACCAAGGTGCAGCTGTGGAAGCAATCCCTGTGCTTGAAACCCTAAATTGGAGTAAAGTGCAATTTACCCAATTTGAGGGGTGCAACTTGTAAAATACACCATCTAAAATATCTTGTAAGACTCTTGTCATCATTTAGAGAAGAAATGATGAAGAAGTCACTTCAATTGAATAATCATATAATGAAAAACACCTTTGTGATTGAATAATCAAGGTGTAAGTACTATAGCCCTTTTATGTGTGTGCTTTAGTAATAAGTTGATCTTCTTGCCTTCATTTCTTGACCTTAGAAGAAGTTTGTCCTTAGAAATAAGAGGTAGGGGTGAGAAAAGAAGAAAGGGAGGACTTAGATGAGAAAATGAGGAAAACCTATGTACTTATGTTGAAATTCCACCCAAGTATATAAGCCCTTTTCCTCACTTAGCAAAGGAATGTTTCTTTCATTTCTTTCACTGTTCCCCTTGCTCAAACCGACTAAGGAGAGCTCTGGAGCTCAGGAGGACGACCAGGGGAGTGCAAGGTAGGTTTGGATCCTTCCTTTTTCTTAAATTCTTGGATGAAACTCGAATGCAAGGTCAAATTCATGGCTAGCTCACTTAGCTCTATCTTTCTAGCCGTCTCTTCTCAACTTTTCTTGGAGGATTCACCTTGGCCGACCTGTGAAGCTTCTAGGACGCCATTAAAGGCTTGGAGCTCAAGGAGCAAGCTTTAGGCGGGTTTTATAACTCTAAACCTATGCTTTGTTATATACATCTTTTCTATGCTTTTAGTTGCTAGTTCTTCTTCTTCCCTATCTTCCCTTGCTTCCTTGCAAGCAAATCCGTGAGGAACTGTTTCTGTTCTTGAGCTAGAAGATGAGGGCGTTATTTCCTATGCTTATTCACAGTTTTCCACTTTACCATACGACCTCAACCAATTGCCCATACGGTTTACAAAACCGTTTGGTGGGCAAACGGTTTCAAGGTCGTATGAGGGCATACGGTCTCAAGACCTTATGGCCGCATTGACCAAGCGTGGACCGTATGGGAATCCTGTTCAAAATTATGTAGGTTAATCACCCACAAAATTTGAGAGGTTAACTCCAAAGGAATCGTGAGATATAGGCAAAACAATTAGCAAATTCAATTGAATTTAGTTCTGATTTTCAATCCGCTTAAATTTCCCTTTTTGGGAAAACGGTCTCAAGACCGTATAAGATGGTTGAATAAGCATTGAACGTATGAGATTACTGTTCATAATGATGTTAATTAATGACTCACCAAATTTGATGGACTAATTCCAAACGAGTTAAGAGTTGAAGGTTGATTACTAGGGCAAACTCTAATTGAAATCAGTGCTGAAATCACAATGAGCTAATTTGAGATTTTGGGTTGATTAGCCCAAACGGTCTCAAGACCATTTGGGGAATCATCCAAACGGTCTCAAGACCGTTTCGGGATCACCCAAGACCGTATGGAGGTCTGGGGTCAAGTATAGTTGACCAATTGAAGGTACAAAGATACCAAATCACATTGCAATTAAGTATTGATGTAATGATCAACTCAATAAATCAAACCTTGATGAGTTTTCACTAGAGTCGAAAGGATGGGTGGGCAAACGGTCTCAAGACCGTTTGGAACTCATACAAACGGTCTCAAGACCGTTTGGTGACAACCCAAGACCGTTTGGAGGTCTAGGGTTAAGGTAATTTGATCAATTGAGGGCCCAATTACAATGGGTTATTGAAATAATCAAATTGCTGATTTGTGACTTAATTAAGGTTCAACCCCTATCAAATCAATCTAGATTTTTATGATTTCTTGGGAAAACGGTCTCAAGACCGTTTGGAGGATATCCAAACGATCTCAAGACCGTTTGGGCCAAGTTTGAGCCCAATTGGAGGTCAATTGATGGGTTCAACTTCGATTTGATTCACATTGTTGAGTGTTGATAGTTGAACGTTTATAGACCTTAATTGAACCAACTCCAACCCTAATTGGATATCAATTGAGGGTCAATTGAGTGAAAAATTGGTTAAGTCTAACCCTAATTGTCTCAATTGATAAGTAGTTAGCAAGCTTGAGACCAATTGAAGGCTTCAACATAGGAAACCCTAATCGCGTTTACCCTTTGAACCACCTTGCAGGTCCATACGATCTTGAGCTTTTGAGGGCATTCGACCTCAAGACCGTATAAGGTCATTCGACCTCAAGACCGTATAAGGTCATTCGACCTCAAGACCGTATAAGGTCAATCGACCTCAAGACCATATAAGGTCATTCGACCTCAAGACCGTATAAGGTCATTCGACCTTAAGACCGAATGAGTCCATTCGACCTTAAGACCGAATGAGTCCATTCGACCTCAAGACTGAATGAGATCATTCAACCTCAAGACCGAATGAGGGTAAACGGTCTTGAGTGTTATATGGTCTTGAAGTCAACCAAACCTTAAACGGTCTACAAAGCTTAAACGGTCTACAACCTTATACGATCTCAGGATCGTTTGAAGGTTGAAGGTGTGAAACCTATTGGAGACTTTTGAAGTTAAGTCTGCCTAATGCCTTGAAGGCTTAAATGGTTTAATAGTTGTTCAACCTAAACCCTAATGATACCAAAATAAATTAAGGGTCAAGTGGTTAGTAAATTAAACCATGATGATGATCAATGTGTAATTTACCATAATACCCTTGAAAGGTTCAATTGAGTGAAACCTTGTTCTAATAAAACCCTAATCACTCAATAGTGGTGATTTGGTCTATGTTAATCAAAGAGGACTTAACCCAACCTGATCTAGATTGGTGTTATCACCATCTACAAGTATGAGGAGAGAGAAAGTATCTTAAGAAAGAGAAAGTACCCTTTTATGATGGAAATTCAAGTAAAGTACCTTCAATACACATGAATGTGCATGATTAGGGTATGATCCACCTATGTGAGATCATGAAACCCTAATTATGATAAATGATGAATCTTAAACTAATCTGAGAGCATCAATGATGATGTTCCTCATACATAATGATGTTATGAGTTCAATTCACCATAATGTGAATAGTAAACCCTAATTCAAGGGTGATGACATGCAATATGAGTAGCAAACTCTAATTGATGAGAATCAGAGAACTTAGCTCTTATGACAAGAGTGGAAAGTATATTCTTGTTTTGAATTACCTTTATCAGTTGAATTAACCATGCAGGTTCTGATATGAAGGTGATCATATCCAGGTATGAATGATGATACTATATTCATTAAAAGCATGTTGTAAGCTTTATGAATAAGTAAAATATCTTGATGCATTATCAGTGGCATCCTATGTTTTAATGGGATGAAAGAGCCATGAAAACCATCAAGGTCATGCTTTAGAGATGACTTGTGATGAGTATAATGAGAAATGATGATTGATGAGAGTTAGGCTTGTTACATTTAGTATTCTTCTTTCATAGCTGTTATGCTACTGTTACTGTTTGAAGAACAATGTATGATATTAAAAGAATACTGAATGTACCTAACTAATCGAGTGTAATGTAGAAGCCCTGATCATAGATCCATCATTGTCAGAGATCAAATGATGGTGAAACAGGTTTTCCTACGGGAACTCCTGGATCACATACTGTTGAGTATGTGGGTATATGGATGTGTAGAACCTTACATCCTAGTGTAGGAATTTGATGTAGATGTATAATCCGTCAATCCTTCACTAAAAAACTCATACCGTATCAGTGGATGGTAAACATGAAACCTCCTGATGACGAGGAAAACATAGATATCCGTATCAGTGAAGATAAACATGAAATCTCCTGATGACGAAGAGAGTACAGAACGCCACTGTAACTCTAAAATAGCGAAGGACCAGATTACCCTAGTGAGCTATAATAGTAGAGACACAAGATGTCCTACAAGTGATCCTCTTACTGACTGAGGAAGGTGAAGGTCATGAGAATCTGGCTCTTTCGATGACCTAGTATGATACTAAGGCACTTAACAGTGATTGGTTGGGGTATGAGTGGTAAACCTCATCTCCACAGGGCATAATAATAAGACTGTTTGAAAAACATAATCTACAAACGTAGTATACCTGTTAAAGGTAACTATGAGCTAATGGATTGATGTTACACTGTATAGTGCATATGTTCTTCATGCTTGATAAATGTTGAACTCTTGTTTACAACTGCATCTGCTATTGAATACTTTGTAAGCTTTTACTGCTTACGTTATTCTTTGATGTTATAATAAAGCTTCTGGCGGAGAGTTATAACTCTCGCTGGGACAATTATGTATAATTGTCTCACCCCGTAGACTTCAACTTTTTAGGTGGACGTCGAGGACGGAGGAACAGGTCTACAGGTGACCAGTACCAACAGCAGCAGTAAATCTCAGGTGGAGATTTAGCCTTCCATGTGGTGTAGTTAGAGTCAGTCCTATGTGTCCTCTGTACTCTCAGGTCTTGGAGTCTTTTGGTTATGAGTTCTTGAGATTTTGTATCCTGTTGTATATAATTACTCAAGAAGTAATTATCATGAGATGTAAACAGTTTATCTCCTTTTATGAATGAAGCTTTATGGATTCAAGCTCTTGTCTCGAAAAGTTTTAATTTCCCGTGATTTTTGTCTTCCGCTGTTAATCAATTCGCTTCCGCTAAGTTTAAATCGTGTTTATATCGTGGTTTGGAGATCAGAGCCCACAATTAGTGGTATCAGAGCTCTAGGTCCGTTGAGTCTACAGAGGCATAGGACTTAGGATGTCGAGTCTATCTTTAGTACTCCTTCCTTATCTAATAGACTCTTCTGCTCCTCAGGAGAAGAAGATACATAAGGATGGCAGAGCCACATGATGAGTACATGGCAGAGAGTAGTGCTAGTACACCTCGAGGCGGTGCAAGGGTTCCAGAAATAGAACAGCCTGCACCTGAGCCACCCAGTTTGACCCAGCTGACATGGGTAATCCAGCAGTACAGACGATGTTTGGGAAGTTTATGACTGCCATGACACACATAACTGACAAGATGCCCATGCCTGCACCTAGGGCACCTGCCCAACCTGAAGGACAAGGTATCGGTAAGATGTTCGAGCGACTTCGTCATGTCGGGGCTACCGAGTACTTTGGGACTGCCGAACCCGCAGATGCTGACCTATGGTTAACAGAGTTGGAGAAGGCTTTCAGGATTCTTATTATCCCGGAGGCTGAGAAGGTTAGACATGCTGTCTATCTTCTCAAAGGCAGTGCTGGTCACTGGTGGAACATGGAAGAGCAGAAGAGATATGGAATAGAGTTCTCATGGGAAGAGTTTCGTCGGGAATTTATCAATAGATATTTTCCAAAGACCTTCCTAGATGAGAAGATCTCTCAGTTTGAGAGATTGAGGCAGGGCATGATGAACATTACCGAGTATGAAGCTAAGTTCATGGAATTGCTGCGGTTCTGTCCGCACATGGCTGCCACAGATGAGGAAAGAATTAGGAGATTCGAGAAGGGTTTGAATGCTGATATGTCAACCCCTGTGTCTGCCTTAGAAAACCGAGAGAGATTCTCTACCTTCGTTGAGTCAGTACGAAGGATAGAGAGATCTGTGGTTGAGAAGAGGCAAACCCAGAAAAGATATCCACGGTTCCAGGGTTCTTCATCTAGGGATTTCAAGAAACCTAGATTCTCTGCACCTAACCCTCCACCACCCAGATCGAGTTCTCAAACTCAATGGTCACCAAGCAGAGGTAGAGGACGGAGTCAACCGCTTCAAGGGACTCACAGTTCTGCATCGATGTCAGTTACTGGACCACCCCGACCACAACAACAGGAGAGGAGATGCTACAACTGTGGTAAGGTGGGACACTTGATGAAGGATTGCCGTTCTAGGCCTGTCAGTGTGACACAGCCTCCGAGACAGAATCAACAAGGATCTCAGAGAATGCAATCTCAAGGAGCAGCTCGAGGACGTGGACAAGCGTCTCAAGCTGGATCATCAACACCACCTCAACACCAGGCGACAGCGAGGTTCTATGCTATGAACCCACCAGATGCAGTGGTCAATCCACGGGTAGTGGCAGGTCAGATGGAACTTTTATATCCTGATATGTCTACATCCTGTGTTGTATCTGTTCTGATTGACCCGGGTGCTACGCACTCTTTCATCACTCATAGAGTGATTCGTAACTGCAACATGACTGTTAGTCATAGGGCAAATAGTTTGTTGTTGGAGACTCCGTTGAGTGGGTCTGCCGTTTTGTAGGAGGTATGCTCTCCCTACATCCTCTTCTTTTCTGACCATCGCATTCAAGTGGATCTTATACCACTTAATATGCAAGGATTTGATATAATCCTCAGAATGGATACCTTAGAGAGGTATAGAGTTGTCTTGGATTGTGAGTCCAAGTTGGCTGTGTTTGCTGATGAAAACAACACATGGATCTTTCAAGGTGAAAGAAAGATTCTGCCCACCTGTCTTGTGTCAGCTATGGTTGTCGATAAGCTGTTGAGGCAAGGATGATATGCATTCTTGGCCCATGTGGTAGATGTTACCAAGGAAAGTTCCAAACCTGCCGAAGTTCCCATAGTTAGGGAATTCAAGGATGTGTTTCCTGAAGAACTTCCTAGTATACCACCACCTCGGGAGATTGATTTTGAAATCAATCTGATTCCAGATATGAAACCCATAGCCCAGACTCCGTATAGGATGGCGCCTGCCGAGATGGCAGAACTCAAGAAATAGCTTCAAGAGTTACTTGAGAAGGGTTTTATCCGACCGTGCACTTCACCATGGGGTACTCCGGTCTTGTTTGTTAAAAAGAAAGATGGGTCAATGCAGTTGTGCATTGACTATAGACAACTAAATAAAGTAACAATAAAGAATAAGTACCCTCTGTCGAGGATTGATGATCTCTTTGACCAGTTGCGTGGTGCAACAATCTTTTCAAAGATAGACTTGAGGTCTGGATATCATCAACTTCGTATTAAGGATAGTGACATATCCAAGTCTGCCTTTAGGACAAGGTATGGTCACTATGAGTTCACGGTTATGTCGTTTGGACTAACCAATGCACCAGCTACATTTATGGAACTCATGAATAGAGTTTTTCGACCTTTCCTTGATCAGTGTGTTGTCGTCTTCATAGATGACATTCTGATCTATAGTAAGAATGCTCAGCAGCATGAGCAGCATCTTCGCCAAGCTTTGACCTTGCTAAGAAAACACAAGCTGTATGCTAAGTTTAGCAAGTGTGAGTTCTGGCTGCCGGAGGTATCTTTTCTAGGACATGTAATATCTGCCTCGGGAATTCATGTTGACCCTACAAAGGTAGAATCTATTCTACAATGGGAACAACCGAAGACACCGACGAAGATTCGAAGCTTCTTGGGGTTAGCTGGTTACTATCAAAGGTTTATTAAAAACTTTAGCTCTATAGCCTTACCTTTGACCAAGTTAACCCGGAAAGATGCTCCTTTTTCTTGGAGTAATAAGTGTCAACAGTCCTTTCAGTTGTTGAAGGAGAGGTTGACAAGTGCACCTGTGCTTGTGCTACCTGAACAAGGAAAAGGATATGTAGTCTTCTGTGATGCCTCCAAGAATGGACTTGGATGTGTGTTGATGCAGGATAAACAAGTGATTTCTTTTGATTCCCGACAGCTTAAGAAACACGAAGAGAATTATTCGACACACGATCTGGAGTTAGCTGTTGTAGTTCATGCCCTGAAAATCTGGAGACATTATCTTTATAGAGAGACGTTTCATATTTTCACTAACCATAAGAACCTTAAGAATATCTTCTCTCAGCATGAGCTTAACATGAGACAACGCCGCTGGATGGAATTAATCAAGGACTATGATTGTACGATTGATTACCATCCGGGGAAGGCTAATGTGGTTGTTGATGCCTTAAGTAGGAAATCAACAACATCAACCATGGAAAGAGCACAACTAAACTCTTTAGTATGCTCTAAGAGAGATATGCTTATCTCTTTAAGGCAAGACAATGTACAGTTGAAGGTGTCATTGTTAGCCGGGTTGATGGCTGAGATGCATATTAAACCTACCCTAAGAGAGCAGATTAAGGAAGCACAGCAAGATGATGCTGCACTTCAGCAGATTAGGTCAGAGTATGGAAATGAGAAGCGAGATGGTTTCCATGACTCGGATGATCATGTAGCATGCTATCATGGGAGGATGATAGTGCCAGATGTGGATAACATGAGGAAGTTAGTCCTGGAAGAAGCTCATTCTTCGATGTATGCTATGCATCCAAGGAGCACCAAGATGTATTGCAATTTAAAGGAACTATATTGGTGGCCTGGAATGAAGAAGGATGTTGCAGAGTTTGTTCCGAGGTGTCCTGTGTGTCATCAAGTTAAAGCTAAACACCAGAAGCCTGCAGGAACAATGCAACCTTTACCCATACCACAGTGGAAGTGGGACCATGTGACCATGTACTTTGTTGTTGGCCTACCCAGGACAAACAAAGGACATGATTCCATTTGGGTAGTTGTAGATAGGTTGACAAAGACATCGCATTTCTTACCTGTCAAAACAACTTATTCTTCTGAAAGGTTATCACAGTTGTATGTACAAGAGATAGTGCATTTGCACGGAGTTCCTGTCACAATAGTTTCTGACAGAGGTCCTCAGTTTACAAGTCATTTTTGGGAACAGTTCCACAGAGCCTTAGGCACCAAGCTAAGGTTTAGTACGGCCTTTCATCCACAGACTGATGGACAGTCGGAAAGGACCATACAGACCTTAGAAGACCTGTTGAGAGCATGTGTTCTCCAGTTTACTGGAAGTTAGGATCTACACCTAAGCTTGATAGAGTTTGCCTATAACAATAGCTATCAACATAGTATTGATATGGCACCTTATGAAGCCTTGTATGGTAGACGTTGTAGATCACCTTTGTGCTGGTATGAGACTAGTGAGCATCAGTTGTTAGGTCCTGATCTTGTGCAGCAGACCACAGAGAAGATTAAGGTAATACAACAATAGATTAAGACTACACAGGATAGGCAAAAATCTTATGCTGACAAGCGTCGTAGACCCTTAGAGTTCCAGGTTGGAGACAGAGTGTATCTCAAGGTCTCGCCTTGGAAAGGAGTCCTTCGTTTTGGAAGGAAAGGGAAGTTAGCTCCTAGATTTATGGGGCCTTATCCAATCATTGAACGGATTGGAAAAGTAGCCTATAAACTAGAGCTGCCACCAGAGTTACAGAGGTTACATCCTGTGTTTCACATTTCTATGCTAAAGAAATGTCACCCTGATACTGAGTCAATTCTACAACCTATGAAGGTAGAATTGAATGATGATATATCGTATGAGGAAGGACCGGTGTCAATCCTTGATAATAGAATTAAAAAGTTAAAGAAGAAAGATATCAGCCTTGTGAAAGTCCTCTGGAACCACCGTGGTGTTGAAGAAGCCACTTGGGAACTAGAGGATGAGATGAGAAGGAAGTGTCCTGCCCTTTTCTCTTAATATGTTTTATCGATTTCGGGGACGAAATCCTTGTAAGGGGTGGATAATTTGTAACATCCCTGACCTGGGTTATGAGTTAACCCTAGGTGTTTTGCCTAATTATGTAATTAAGATACTGGTGATTATCTTTTTGCATGTAATTAAGTTCCTGAGGAACATACTTTTCCTTTTCTGTCCCTTTTAAACAATGTTGAATTGATTGTTTTGTAATACAGGGACCTATGTGCAATTTACCCAGTTAGAAGGGTTAACTTGCAATTTGCACATGTTGAGATGTTCCTCTGATGTTGATACATCATAAGAATGATTATGGTAAAGTTTGAGGGATTTCCCAAGCTTGAGCACCAAGGTGCAGCTGTGGAAGCAATCCCTGTGCTTGAAACCCTAAATTGGAGTAAAGTGCAATTTACCCAATTTGAGGGGTGCAACTTGTAAAATACACCATCTAAAATATCTTGTAAGACTCTTGTCATCATTTAGAGAAGAAATGATGAATAAGTCACTTCAATTGAATAATCATATAATGAAAAACACCTTTGTGATTGAATAATCAAGGTGTAAGTACTATAGCCCTTTTATGTGTGTGCTTTAGTAATAAGTTGATCTTCTTGCCTTCATTTCTTGACCTTAGAAGAAGGTTGTCCTTAGAAATAAGAGGTAGGGGCGAGCAAAGAAGAAAGGGAGGACTTAGATGAGAAAATGAGGAAAACCTATGTACTTATGTTGAAATTCCACCCAAGTATATAAGCCCTTTTCCTCACTTAGCAAAGGAATGTTTCTTTCGTTTCTTTCACTGTTCCCCTTGTTCAAACCGACTAAGGAGAGATCTGGAGCTCAGGAGGACGACCAGGGGAGTGCAAGGTAGGTTTGGATCCTTCCTTTTTCTTAAATTCTTAGATGAAACTCGAATTCAAGGTCAAATTCATGGCTAGCTCACTTAGCTCTATCTTTCTAGCCATCTCTTCTCAACTTTTCTTGGAGGATTCACCTTGGCCGACCTGTGAAGCTTCTAGGACGCCATTAAAGGCTTGGAGATCAAAATCTTGGAGCTCAAGGAGCAAGATTTAGGCGGGTTTTATAACTCTAAACCTATGCTTTGTTATATACATCTTTTCTATGCTTTTAGTTGCTAGTTCTTCATCTTCCCTATCTTCCCTTGCTTCCTTGCAAGAAAATCCGTGAGGAACTGTTGCTGTTCTTGAGCTAGAAGATGAGGGCATTATTTCCTATGCTTATCCACAGTTTTCCACTTTACCATACGACCTCAACCAATTGCCCATACGGTTTACAAAACCGTTTGGTGGGCAAACGGTTTCAAGGTCGTATGAGGGCATACGGTCTCAAGACCGTATGGCCGCGTTGACCAAGCATGGACCGTATGGGAATCCTGTTAAACATTATGTAGGTTAATCACCCACAAAATTTGAGAGGTTAACTCCAAAGGAATCGTGAGATATAGGCAAACAATTAGCAAATTCAATTGAATTTAGTTCTGATTTTCAATCCGCTTAAATTGCCCTTTTTGGGCAAACGGTCTCAAGACCGTATACGATGGTTGACTAAGCATTGACCGTATTATATTACTGTTCATAATGATGTTAATTAATGACTCACCAAATTTGATGGACTAATTACAAACGAGTTAAGAGTTGAAGGTTGATTACTAGGGCAAACTCTAATTGAAATCAGTGCTGAAATCACAATGAGCTAATTTGAGATTTTGGGTTGATTAGCCCAAACGGTCTCAAGACCATTTGGGGAATCATCCAAACCATCTCAAGACCGTTTGGGGATCACCCAAGACCATATGGAGGTCTGGGGTCAAGTATAGTTGACCAATTGAAGGTACAAAGATACCAAATCACATTGCAATTAAGTATTGATGTAATGATCAACTCAATAAATCAAACCTTGATGAATTTTCACTAGAGTCCAAAGGATGGATGGGCAAACGGTCTCAAGACCTTTTGGAACTCATCCAAACGGTATCAAGACCGTTTGGTGACAACCCAAGACCGTTTGCAGGTCTAGGGTTAAGGTAATTTGATCAATTGAGGGCCCAATTACAATGGGTTATTGAAATAATCAAATTGCTGATTTGTGACTTAATTAAGGTTCAACCCCTATCAAATCAATCTAGATTTTTATGATTTCTTGGGAAAACGGTCTCAAGACCGTTTGGAGGATATCCAAACGATCTCAAGACCGTTTGGGCCAAGTTTGAGCCCAATTGGAGGTCAATTGATGGGTTCAACTTCGATTTGATTCACATTGTTGAGTGTTGATGGTTGAACGTTTATAGACCTTAATTGAACCAACTCCAACCCTAATTGGATATCAATTGAGGGTCAATTGAGTGACCAATTGGTTAAGGATAACCCTAATTGTCTCAATTGATAAGTAGTTAGCAAGCTTGAGACCAATTGAAGGCTTCAACATAGGAAACCCTAATCGAGTTTACCCTTTGAACCACCTTGGAGGTCCATACGATCTTGAGCTTTTGAGGGCATTCGACCTCAAGACCGTATAAGGTCATTCGACCTCAAGACCGTATAAGGTCATTCGACCTCAAGACCGTATAAGGTCAATCTACCTCAAGACCGTATAAGGTCATTCGACCTCAAGACCGTATAAGGTCATTCGACCTCAAGACCGAATGAGTCCATTCGACCTTAAGACCGAATGAGTCCATTCGACCTTAAGACCGAATGAGTCCATTCGACCTCAAGACCAAATGAGATCATTTGACCTAAAGACCGAATGAGGGTAAATGGTCTTGAGTGTTATACGGTCTTGAAGTCAACTAAACCTTAAACGGTCTACAAAACTTAAACGGTCTACAACCTTATACGATCTCAGGATCGTTTGAAGGTTGAAGGTGTGAAACCTATTGGAGACTTTTGAAGTTAAGTCTGCCTAATGCCTTGAAGGCTTAAATGGTTTAATAGTTGTTCAACCTAAACCCTAATGATACCAAAAGACATTAAGGGTCAAGTGGTTAGTAAATTAAACCATGATGATGATCAAAGTGTAATTTACCATAATAACCTTGAAAGGTTCAATTGAGTGAAACCTTGTTCTAATCAAACCCTAATCACTCAATAGTGGTTATTTGGTCTATGTTAATCAAAGAGGACTTAACCCAACCTGATCTAGATTGGTGTTATCACCATCTACAAGTATGAGGAGAGAGAAAGTATCTTAAGAAAGAGAAAGTACCCTTTTATGATGGAAATTCAAGTAAAGTACCTTCAATACACATGAATGTGCATGATTAGGGTATGATCCACCTATGTGAGATCATGAAACCCTAATTATGATAAATGATGAATCTTAAACTAATCTGAGAGCATCAATGATGATGTTCCTCATACATAATGATGTTATGAGTTCAATTCACCATAATGTGAATAGTAAACCCTAATTCAAGGGTGATGACATGCAATATGAGTAGCAAACTCTAATTGATGAGAATCAGAGAACTTAGCTCTTATGACAAGAGTGGAAAGTATATTCTTGTTTTGAATTACCTTTATCAGTTGAATTAACCATGCAGGTTCTGATATGAAGGTGATCATATCCAGGTATGAATGATGATACTATATTCATTAAAAGCATGTTGTAAGCTTTATGAATAAGTAAAATATCTTGATGCATTGTCAGTGGCATCCTATGTTTTAATGGGATGAAAGAGCCATGAAAACCATCAAGGTCATGCTTTAGAGATGACTTGTGATGAGTATAATGAGAAATGATGATTGATGAGAGTTAGGCTTGTTACAAATAGTATTCTTCTTTCATAGTTGTTATGCTACTGTTATTGTTTGAAGAACAATGTATGATATTAAAAGAATACTGAATGTATCTAACTAATCAAGTGTAATGTAGAAGCCCTGATCATAGATCCATCATTGTCAGAGATCAAATGATGGTGAAACATGTTTTCCTACGGGAACTCCTGGATCACATACTGTTGAGTATGTGGGGTATATGGATGTGTAGAACCTTACATCCTAGTGTAGGAATTTGATGTAGATGTATAATCCGTCAATCCTTCACTACAAAACTCATACCGTATCAGTGGATGGTAAACATGAAACCTCCCGATGATGAGGAAAACATAGATATCCGTATCAGTGAAGATAAACATGAAATCTCCTGATGACGAAGAGAGTACAAAATGCCACTGTAACTCTAAAATAGCGAAGGACCAGATTACCCTGGTGAGCTATAATAGTAGAGACACAAGATGTCCTACAAGTGATCCTCTTACTGACTGAGGAAGGTGAAGGTCATGAGAATCCGGCTCTTTCGATGACCTAGTATGATACTAAGGCACTTAACAGTGATTGGTTGGGGTATGAGTGGTAAACCTCATCTCCACAGGGCATAATAATAAGACTGTTTGAAAAACATAATCTACAAATGTAGTATACCTGTTAAAGGTAACTATGAGCTAATGGATTGATGTTACACTTTATAGTGCATATGTTCTTCATGCTTGATAAATGTTGAACTCTTGTTTACAACTGCATCTGCTATTGAATACTTTGTAAGCTTTTACTGCTTAAGTTATTCTTTGATGTTATAATAAAGCTTCTGGCAGAGAGTTATAACTCTCACTGGGACAATTATGTACAATTGTCTCACCCCGTTGACTTCAACTTTTTAGGTGGACGTCGAGGATGGAGGAACAGGTGTACAGGTGACCAGTACCAGCAGCAGCAGCACCAGGAGCAGCAGTAAATCTCAGGTGGAGATTTAGCTTGCCATGTGGTGTAGTTAGAGTCAGTCCTATGTGTCCTCTGTACTCTCAGGTCTTGGAGTCTTTTAGTTATGAGTTCTTGAGATTTTGTATCCTGTTGTATATAATTACTCAAGAAGTAATTATCATGAGATGTAAACAGTTTATCTCCTTTTATGAATGAAGCTTTATGGATTCAAGCTCTTGTCTCGAAAAGTTTTAATTTCCCGTGATTTATGTCTTCCGTTGTTAATCGATTCGCTTCCGCTAGTTTAAATCGTGTTTATATCATGGTTTGGAGATCACAGCCCACATTTACCTTCCACTGATACGGTATCTGTGTTTTCTTCGCCATCAGGAGATTTCATGTTTACCTTCCACTGATGCGGTATGGATTTATAGTGAAGGATTGACGGATTACACATCTACATCAAATACCTACACTAGGATGTAAGGTTCTACACATCCATATACCCCACATACTCAAAAGTATGTGATCCAGGAGTTCCCTTAGGAAAATCTGTTTCACCATCATTTGATCTCTGACAATGATGGATCTATGATTAGGGCTCTACATGGTATGGTTATACTTGATTAGTTAGGTACATTCAATATTCTTTTAACATCATACATTGTTCTTCAAACAATAACATTAGCATAGCAGCTATGAAGGGAGAATACTAAATGTAACAAATCTAACTCACATCAATTATCATTTCTCAACATCCTCATCACAAGTTATCTCAAAAGCATGACCTTGATGGTATTTATGGCTCTCACTGCCCATTAAACTCATAAATGCCACTGACAAGGCATCAAGATATTTTACTATTCATAAAGCTAACAACATGCTTTCAATGAATGTAACATCATCATCCATACCTGGATATGATCATCCTCATATAAGAACCTGCATGGTTAATTCAACTGATAAAAGTAATTCAATTCAAGAACTATACCTTCCACTCTTGCCATAAGAGCTAAGTTCCCTGATTCTCATCAATTAGGGTTTACTTATCCCCATTACATGTCATCACCCTGGAATTAGGGTTTACTATTCACATTATGGTGAATTGAACTCATAACATCATCATGTATGAGGAACATCATCATTGATGCTCTCAGATTTAGGTTAAGAATCATCATTTATCATAATTAGGGTTTCCATGATCTCACATAGGTGGATCATACCCTAATCATGCACATTCATGTGTATTGAAGGTACTTTACTTGAATTTCCACCATAAAAGGGTACTTTCTTTCTCTTAAGATACTTTCTCTCTACTCATAATAGTAGATGGTGATAACACCACTCTAGATCAGGTTGGGTTAAGTCCACTTTGATTAACATAAACCAAATCACCACTATTGAGTGATTAGGGTTTGATTAGAACAAGGTTTCACTCAATTGGAACCTTTCAAGGGCATTTTGGTAAATTGCCCATTGATCATCATCATGGTTCACATCATTAGTCACTTAGTTCCTTTAATGACTTAGGTTACCATTATGGATTAAATGAAATCATTATTGAACCATTTAGGCCTTCAAGTGGTTAAGTATAATCATCCTTGAAATTCTTCAATTGGGTTAGGGTTGAACCTTCAACCTTAAACCCATTTGTTCCTTAAATGGGTATGGACCCACTTGGCCTCCAAATGAGTGTGTACACTCTTGACCTCCAAACGGGTGTGAACCCATTTGAGTCCAAACGATTGTGGACCCGTTTGAGTCCAAACGAGTGTGAACCCGTTTGGACCTAAACGAGTGTCAACCCGTTTAGACCTAAACGAGTGTGTGAACCCGTTTGGGATTAAACGAGTGTGTACACGTTTGGGTATAAATGAGTATGGGCTTGTTTGGGTCTAAACGAGTGTGCACTCATTTGGGCTTAAACGGGTGTGAACCCAATTGGGTCCAAACCGCATGGACATGAAAGTTGATACAAATATCATAATTGAAAAGGGTTTCTTATGTTGAAACGTTCAATTGGCCCAAGCCAGATTAACCACTTACAAATTGAGTCAACTAGGATGAGCCTCAATCAATTTGTCACCAATTTGATCTTCAATTTCAAGCCAATTAGGGTTAAATCTAATTCAATTAGGGTTTCCAATCGATCACTTATCAATTATCAACAATGTGAATCAAAACAAGGTTGAACCTATCAATTGAACTCCAATTGGGCCCAAACTTGGCCCAAACGGTCTTGAGATCGTTTGGATGAACTCCAAACGACCTGGAGACCGTTTGTCCAAAGTTTGACCAAAAACTAAGTTAATTTGATAAGGGTTGAACCCTAAAGATTACAAATCAGCACTTTTCATCAATTATCAACATCTTATGATTGGACCCTCAATTCATCAAATTCCTTTAACTCTAGACCTCCAAACGATCATGGAGTGTCACTAAACGAGTGTGGGATCGTTTGGAAGGACCCCCAAATGGTTTGGAACCCGTTTGGGTCCTTCAATCCAAAACTCAACACAAACTACTCTTCAAGTCAGCACATTCAACCCGATTAGGGTTAAGGTGTTGAAATACCTTCAACTGTTAATTGGTTAGGAATTAGATGATGATTATTGGTAGAAATGAAATTCAATATATTATGAACAGGAATCCCAAAAAGTCAATGCTTGGTAAACGCCCTCAAATGGGTTGGGACCCGTTTGGCCAAAAGTTCAAGTTATTCAATTTGGTAAATCAGCATTTAATTTAAATCGATTGCTTAGTTGATTGGCCTTCAACTCATGACTCGTTTGGAATTAATCCATCACATTTAGTGAGTCATTAAAAAATGTCATTAGGAACATTAATCCCAAACGGTCAATGCTTGGTCAACTCCTTCAAACGGGTTGGAACCCGTTTGCCCAAAAAGGTCCAAGTAAACAGGTTGAAAATCAGGACTTAATTCAATTAGACTTGCTAATTGGTTAGCCGATATCTCACGATTCCTTTGGAGTTAATCCCTCAAATTTGGTGGGTGATTAGCCTACATAATTGTGAACAGGATTCTGATACGTTCGTCGCTTGGTCAACTGGACCAAATGGTTTTTGAAGACCGTTTGCCTCTATGCGACCCTGAAACCGTTTGCCCACCAAATGGTTGTGCAAACCGCATGGGCAATGGGTGGAGGTCGTTTGATAAAGTAGGTAGTCGTGGATAAGCATAGTAAATAACGCCCTCATCTTTTAGCTCAAGAACAGAAGCAGTTCTTCGCGGTTTTGCTTGCAAGGATGCAAGGAAAGATGGGGAAGAAGAAGAACTAACAACTATATGCATAGAAAGAGATGTATAATCAAAGTATAAGGTTTAGAGTTATAAAACCCGCCTAAAGATTGTTCCTTGAGCTCCAAGCTTCCAAGCTCCAAGCCTTTAATGGTGTCTTTGAGCTCCACAGGTTGGCCAAGGTATATTCTCCAAGGAGAGTTGAAAAGGAATAGCTAGAAAGATAATGCTAAGTGAGCTAGCCATGAATTCAACCTTGAAATCGAGTTTCCTCCATGAATTCAAGAAAAACGAGATGATCCAAACTTACCTAGGACCCCTGGTCATCCTTCTCTACTCCAGAGCTTAGCCTTGGTCGGTTTTGAGCAAGGGGAAAAGTGAAGAAATGAAAAGGATCATTTCATTGCTAAGTGAGGAAAGTAGCATATATACTTAGGTGAAACTTCAACATAATAACATATGTTTTCCTCATTTCTCATCTAAGTCCTTCTTTTCTTCTTTGCACGTCCCTTCTTCTTATTTCTAAGGAAAAACTCCTTCTAAGGTCAAGAAATGAAGGCAAAGAAGATCAACCCATCACTAAAGTACACACATAAAAGGGCTATTATACTTACACCTTGATTATTCAATCACAAAGGTGTTCTTCATTATATGATTATTCAAAAGAAGTGACCTCTTCATCATTTCTTCTCTAAATGATGACAAGAGTCATAAAAGATGTTCTAGATGGTGTATTTTACAAGTTGCACCCCTCAAATTGGGTAAATTGCACTTTACTCTAATTTAGGGTTTCAAGCACAGGGATTGCTTCCACAGCTGCACCTTGGTGCTCAAGCTTGGGAAATCCCTCTTACTTCATCATATTCACTCATATGATGCCATATCATCAAAGGAACATCTTAACATGTGCAATTTGCAAGTTAACCCCTTAACTGGGTAATTTGCACATAGATCCATGTATTACAAAACAATCATTTCAATATTGTTTAAAAGGGACAGAAAAGGAAATGTATGTTCCTCAGGAACTTAATTACATGCCCAAAGATAACCACAAGGATTTAATTACATATTTAGGAAAAACACCTAGGGTTAGTTCATAACCCAGGTCAGGGATGTTACAAATTATAAACCCCTAACTAGGATTTCGTCCTCGAAATCCCAGGGAAAGGAAGAACAGATTGATCATTATGATGATATTATGGGTTTGTAATTCGTACAAAGTCCCTTTTGTTAATTACTTCTTATCACTATTTATGCTTGTGTAAAGCATAAACCCCTAACAAAAGGTGTTCATATTTTTTGAAAGGAAAAAGCATAAAAGAACATTCTTCCAATATTACTCAAGAATGCTTACCATCAGAGGAACATACATACCTTAACACAATTATTTTACTCAGTATATTGTCTCAAAGGCTTCACTGAAGGAGTTCATTGAGTATGCTTACTAAGTAGTTACTGAGGAAGTTCACCAATTATATTCACTAAGTTTGTTCACTAAGTATTCACTGAGGAAATTCACTGAGTATATTCACTAAGCATTCACTGAGTATATTCACTGAGCATATTCACTAAGTATTCACTAAGTATATTCACTAAGCATATTCACTAAGTATTCACTGAGTATATTCACTAAGCATATTCACTAAGTATTCACTGAGTATATTCACTAAGCATATTCACTAAGTATTCACTGAGTATATTCACTAAGTATTCACTGAGTATATTCACTGAGCATATTCACTAAGTATTCACTGAGTATATTCACTAAGTATTCACTGAGTATATTCACTAAGTATTCACTGAGTATATTCACTAAGCATATTCACTAAGTATTCACTGAGTATATTCACTAAGAATATTTACTAAGTATTCACTAAGTATATTCACTAAGTATTCACTAAGTATATTCACTGAGCATATTCACTAAGTATTCACTGAGTATATTCACTAAGTATTCACTGAGTATATTCACTAAGTATTCACTGAGTATATTCACTAAGCATATTCACTAAGTATTCACTGAGTATATTCACTAAGCATATTCACTAAGTATTCACTGAGTATATTCACTAAGAATATTCACTAAGTATTCACTGAGCTTTTCTTATTTAATTTTTCCTTATACCCTCTAGATTGTTATAGAATATTTACCTGATCAGAGTAATCAAAAGATAACAATCTAGGAGTTTCATACTTGCCTTATCTACAATAACTATATACCTGTCCAGGGTATATAAGTATTGAGATTAGGTAGTATGTATTTTACTTATCAACATATTCCTCGTTCTTCATATCATTATACACACATAATTTACCATACTAGATTATTCTTCAGGTATCACATCTATATTTCATCCTTTTCATGCACAGTTAAGGGAGATTATAAATTGTTTTAAAGAATACTGAGTAAGATACAAGTTCTTATCTCCCTTGTGTTCTTCCAGGATCTAGTCAAGGAATTCAGAAGCAGCAAAATTACATATTTTTAACACATAGAATCCTGATATGTAATATTAAAACAAAACTTATTTCATCTGACCTGTATGGGACGTTTGTCCACATCCTCTATTATTATAGAGCCTCCCTTGTGAGCCTTGCAGACTCTGTCCTTGGGGCTGAGTCATTATTGTATTCCTGTCTGGACAATCCCTTGCCAGGTGTCCCGGCTGTCTACATAGGTAACAGATCCCGGGTGCAAAGTGTCTATACGATCCAGTTACCGATGCTGATGCTATGTCGGAGGGTCCTCTTGGAATACTACTATGATCCCTACTTCCACTTGACACCCATTGCATCTGGGTAGGAAATCCTGACAAAGCTGATGGTGTAGAAAATCTTGGTTTCTTAAAACTTTCAGGCCCTTGTTCTTGAGGCTGGGTGTACATCTTCTTACTACTTGTCTGTTGTTTCATGGTTTCTGACCTCTCTATCCTTCTTACTGACTCCACTAAGGTGGCAAACCTTTCTCTATTCTCTAGAGCAGACACAGGAGTGGCTAGTTCAGATTTCAAACCCTTTTCAAAATGTAAAATTCTTTCTTCATCGGTAACTGCCATTTGTGGACAAAACTGTAGTAACTCCATGAACTTAGCTTCATACTCGCTAACGTTCATGTGTCCTTGTGTGATCTTCTCAAATTGAAATATCTTCTCATCGAGATACGTCTTAGGGAAGTATCTATTGATGAATTCTCGTCAGAAAACCTCCCATCCTATTTCTTCGCCTGGTCTCTTATCCTCCTCTATCATCCACCAATTACCAGCACTCCCTTTTAGGAGGTATACCGCATGTTTTACCTTTTCAGCTTTAGGAATATCAAGGATCCTGAAAGCCTTTTCCAGCTCTGTCAACCATAGATCAGCATCTGCTGGGTCAGATGTACCAGCATAGTCTATGGCTCCCACCCCGCGAAGTCTCTCGAAAGTCTTGCCAGCTCCATAACCTTCCTGATGGGCTGGTGCCCTAGGTGCAGACGGTGGCACCCTATCTGCTATGTGTGTTATGGCTGTCAGAAACTTATCAAATAAGGCATGGACAGCTAGGTTTTCTATCTCAGCTGGGTCAAACTGGGGTGGCTCCCTGGGTTGCTCAGGTAAGGGTTGCTCCATTTCCGGGGGCCTTGCACCTCCCTGTGGTGCAGCAACGCTATTTTCCACCACGTACTCTTCATGTGGCTCAGACATCCTTATATATCTTCTTCTCCTGAGGAGCAGAAGGTTCTATTAGATAAGGAAGGAACACTAAGGATAGACTCGAAATACTAAGTCCTATGTCTCTGTAGACTCAGCGAACGTAGAGCTCTGATACCACTAATTGTGGGCTCTGATCTCCAAAGTCTGAGATAAACACATAAACTTCGAAGTAAACATAGCGGAAGCGATTCGTTTAGCAACGGAATACCAAAAATCAGCAGAAATTAAAACTTTTTGAGATAAGACATTGAAACCATAAAAACTCCTTTCATAGATTCAAGATAAACTGTTTACATATCTGTTAATTACTTCTTGAGTAATTAAACACAACATGCTACACAATCTCAAGGGACGAATCAAAACTCAGACCATGACCCCAAGGACCTGAGAGTACAGAGGATGCATAGGACTGACTATCTATCTATATAACTCAGCAGTCTGAATCTCCACCTGAGATTTACTGCTGCTCCGAGTACTGCTGCTGCTGATACTGGTCACCTGGAGATTGGTCCCTTCGTCCTTGGCGACCACCTAAAAAGTTGAAGTCTACGGGGTGAGACAATTTTAAATAATTGTCCCAGCGAGAGTTATAACTCTCCGCCAGAAGCATTATTATAACATATCAAGAACAACATAGGTAATTAAAAGCTTTGAAGAAACAATAGCACTTTTGGTAGTAATCAAGAGTTCAACATTTATGAAACATGAAGATCATATGCACTATATAATGTAACATCAATCAATTAGCTCATAGTTACCTCTAACAGGTATACTACGCTGTAGATTATGTTTTTCAAACATTAATATTATGCCCTGCGGAGATGAGGTATACCACTCACACTCCAACCGATCACTGTTACGTGCCTCGGTATCATACTAGGTCATTGAAAGAGCCGAATTCTCATGACCTTCACCTTCCTCAGTCAGTAAGAGGTTTACTTGCAGGACATCTTGTGTCTCTACTATATAGCTTACCAGGGTAATCTGGTACTTCGCTATTCTAGAGTTACAGTGATGTTCTATACTCTCTTCGTCATCAGGAGATTTCGTGTTTACCTTCCACTGATACAGTATCTGTGTTTTCTTCCCCATCAGGAGATTTCATGTTTACCTTCCATTGATGTGGTATGGATTTATAGTGAAGGATTGACGGATTACACATCTACATAAAATACCTACACTAGGATGTAAGGTTCTACACATCCATATACCCCACATAATCAAAAGTATGTGATCCAGGAGTTCCCTTAGGAAAATCTGTTTCACCATCATTTGATCTCTGACAATGATGGATCTATGATCAGGGCTCTACATGGTATGGTTATACTTGATTAGTTAGGTACATTCAATATTCTTTTAACATCATACATTGTTCTTCAAACAATTACATTAGCATAGCAGCTATGAAGGGAGAATACTAAATGTAACAAATCTAACTCACATAAATTATCATTTCAAAACATCCTCATCACAAGTCATCTCTAAAGCATGACCTTGATGGTATTTATGGCTCTCACAGCCCATTAAACTCATAAATGCCACTGACAAGGCATCAAGATATTTTACTATTCATAAAGCTAACAACATGCTTTCAATGAATGTAACATCATCATCCATACCTGGATATGATCATCCTCATATAAGAACCTGCATGGTTAATTCAACTGATAAAAGTAATTCAATTCAAGAACTATACCTTCCACTCTTGCCATAAGAGCTAAGTTCCCTGATTCTCATCAATTAGGGTTTACTTATCCCCATTACATGTCATCACCCTGGAATTAGGGTTTACTATTCACATTATGGTGAATTGAACTCATAACATCATCATGTATGAGGAACATCATCATTGATGCTCTCAGATTTAGGTTAAGAATCATCATTTATCATAATTAGGGTTTCCATGATTTCACATAGGTGGATCATACCCTAATCATGCACATTCATGTGTATTGAAGGTACTTTACTTGAATTTCCACCATAAAAGGGTACTTTCTTTCTCTTAAGATACTTTCTCTCTACTCATAATAGTAGATGGTGATAACACCACTCTAGATCAGGTTGGGTTAAGTCCACTTTGATTAACATAAACCAAATCACCACTATTGAGTGATTAGGGTTTGATTAGAACAAGGTTTCACTCAATTGGAACCTTTCAAGGGAATTTTGGTAAATTGCCCATTGATCATCATCATGGTTCACATCATTAGTCACTTAGTTCCTTTAATGACTTAGGTTACCATTATGGATTAAATGAAATCATTATTGAACCATTTAGGCCTTCAAGTGGTTAAGTATAATCATCCTTGAAATTCTTCAATTGGGTTAGGGTTGAACCTTCAACCTTAAACCCATTTGTTCCTTAAATGGGTATGGACCCACTTGGCCTCCAAACGAGTGTGTACACTCTTGACCTCCAAACGGGTGTGAACCCATTTGACTCCAAACGATTGTGGACCCGTTTGAGTCCAAATGAGTGTGAACCCGTTTGGACCTAAACGAGTGTCAACCCGTTTAGACCTAAACGAGTGTGTGAACCCGTTTGGGATTAAACGAGTGTGTACACGTTTGGGTATAAATGAGTATGGGCTCGTTTGGGTCTAAACGAGTGTGCACTCATTTGGGCTTAAATGGGTGTGAACCCAATTGGGTCCAAACCGCGTGGACATGAAAGTTGATACAAATATCATAATTGAAAAGGGTTTCTTATGTTGAAACGTTCAATTGGCCCAAGCCAGATTAACCACTTACAAATTGAGTCAACTAGGATGAGCCTCAATCAATTGGTCACCAATTTGATCTTCAATTTCAAGCCAATTAGGGTTAAATCTAATTCAATTAGGGTTTCCAATCGATCACTTATCAATTATCAACAATGTGAATCAAAACAAGGTTGAACCTATCAATTGAACTCCAATTGGGCCCAAACTTGGCCCAAACGGTCTTGAGATCGTTTGGATGAACTCAAAACGACCTTTAGACCGTTTGTCCAAAGTTTGACCAAAAACTAAGTTAATTTGATAAGGGTTGAACCCTAAAGATTACAAATCAGCACTTTTCATCAATTATCAACATCTTGTGATTGGACCCTCAATTCATCAAATTCCTTCAACTCTAGACCTCCAAACGATCATGGAGTGTCACTAAACGAGTGTGGAATCGTTTGGAAGGACCCCCAAATGGTTTGGAACCCGTTTGGGTCCTTCAACCCAAAACTCAACACAAACTACTCTTCAAGTCAGCACATTCAACCCGATTATGGTTAAGGTGTTGAAATACCTTCAACTCTTAATTGGTTAGTAATTAGATGATGATTCTTGGTATAAATGAAATTCAATATATTATGAACAGGAATCCCAAACGGTCAACGCTTGGTCAACGCCCTCAAACGGGATGGGACCCATTTGGCCAAAAGTTCAAGTTATTCAATTTGGTAAATCAGCATTTAATTTAAATCGATTGCTTAGTTGATTGGCCTTCAACTCATGACTCGTTTGGAATTAATACATAAAATTTGGTTAGTCATTAACCAATGTCATTAGGAACAGTAATCCCAAACGGTCAACGCTTGGTCAACTCCTTCAAATGGGTTGGAACCTGTTTTCCCAAAAAGGTCCAAGTAAACAGGTTGAAAATCAGGACTTAATTCAATTAGACTTGCTAATTGGTTAGCCTATATCTCACGATTCCTTTGGAGTTAATCCCTCAAATTTGGTGGGTGATTAGACTACATAATTGTGAACAGGATTCTCATACGGTCGTCACTTGGTCAACTGGACCAAACGGTCTTTGAAGACCGTTTGCCTCTATGCGACCCTGAAACCGTTTGCCCACCAAATGGTTGTGCAAACCGCATGGGCAATGGGTGGAGGTCGTTTGATAAAGTAGAAAATCGTGGATAAGCATAGGAAATAACGCCCTCATCTTCTAGCTCAAGAACAGCAGCAGTTCTTTGTGGTTTTTCTTGCAAGGATGCAAGGAAAGATGGGGAAGAAGAAGAACAAACAACTATATGCATAGAAAGAGATGTATAATCAAAGCATAAGGTTTAGAGTTATAAAACCCACCTAAAGATTGTTCCTTGAGCTACAAGCTTCCAATCTCTAAGCCTTTAATGGCGTCTTTGAGCTCCACAGGTCGGCCAAGGTATATTCTCCAAGGAGAGTTGAAAAGGAATGGCTAGAAAGATAAAGCTAAGTGAGCTAGCCATGAATTCAACCTTGAAATCGAGTTTCCTCCATGAATTCAAGCAAAAAGGGATGATCCAAACTTACCTAGGACCCCTGGTCGTACTTCTCTGCTCCCGAGCTTAGCCTTGGTCGGTTTTGAGCAAGGGGAAAAGTGAAGAAATGAAAAGGATCGTTTCCTTGCTAAGTGAGGAAAGTAGCATATATACTTAGGTGAAACTTCAACATAATAACATATGTTTTCCTCATTTCTCATCTAAGTCCTTCTTTTCTTCTTTGCATGTCCCTTCCTCTTATTTCTAAGGATGAACTCCTTCTAAGGTCAAGAAATGAAGGCAAAGAAGATCAACCCATCACTAAAGTACACACTTAAAAGGGCTATTATACTTACACCTTGATTATTCAATCACAAAGGTGTTCTTCATTATATTGATTATTCAAAAGAAGTGACCTCTTCATCATTTCTTCTCTAAATGATGACAAGAGTCATAAAAGATGTTCTAGATGGTGTATTTTACAAGTTGCACCCCTCAAATTGGGTAAATTGCACTTTACTCTAATTTAGGGTTTCAAGCACAGGGATTGCTTCCACAGCTGCACCTTGGTGCTCAAGCTTGGGAAATCCCTCTTACTTCATCATATTCACTCATATGATGCCATATCATCAAAGGAACATCTTAACATGTGCAATTTGCAAGTTAACCCCTTAACTGGGTAATTTGCACATAGATCCCTGTATTACAAAACAATCATTTCAATATGGTTTAAAAGCGACAGAAAAGGAAATGTATGTTCCTCAGGAACTTAATTACATGCCCAAAGATAATCACAAGGATTTAATTACATATTTAGGCAAAACACCTAGGATTAGTTCATAACCCAGGTTAGGGATGTTACACTTCTACTCCTACTTTTAGTCCCGCATTGCCCGGGATAGAGAACCATGTCCCATGACCCTCCTATATATATAGGGGTATTGGGGGCTTATCAAAGTACAACTAAGTGTAAACCAGTTGCTCTGCAAAGTTGTCGTTCTCTCTGGTTTTGGTAACCGAGAGAGAGCCCGAGAAAGTGCTACCCGATAAGGGAGGCACAACAAGGGAAAGACAACTGTAGTTGCGACTGGTGGCAGGAGAGTGTGTTGGCGACTAGTACGCTGACAAGAGGGTGCAACTCCTTCCAATTCCTTGCGGGACAAGGAGATTGGAGTTCCAGGTTGTCCATGTGGACTACTTCAGAGGCGGGAGGTTTCTGCCGCTTGGAGGACATCTGTCAATCCCGACAGTCCCGGTGAGACCATAAGTCATCAGTCCCGGTGCGACCAGGAGCTGCACAGACACCGTCCAAGACCAGAGGTGAAGACCGCGCAAGCTACGAGGTATTGTCGCCGAGCAAGCCTCGGGACAAGGTATGATTCCACAAACCATCCTTTCCTATTGTATAGACGTTGACACGTTTCCTTGTTCTGGGTTTGGGGGAGAAAAGTTTTGTTTCCGCTGCCTTCTCTGCCTCCCCTAAAACCCAACAATATCGAGTCAAACACATAGGTAATTGTTAGAGACCAGTGTATCAGACATACCCACCTTGAGAGTGATACATGGAAACCATTATATGGTAGTCAGAAGCAACTCTCATAGTGAGAGTGGTGATTGTGATTCTTAGACCTGAAATCACTACACTCATCACATGTCCTTCGATGTACTTAGACACCATCCAACTTGACCCTGAATAAGGGTTTCCATAAAGGTGGTGATCGAGTACATTGTTCCACATGAGGAAGCAGTGGGAATGATGTAGATGGGATTTATCCCTCCTAAGGGAGATTGATATCTAGACCACTTGGTAAGTGAGACTGAGAAATGTATGGCCATACTCATGTGATTTAAATATTGATATGTGAAGTCACATGCATCATAGACAATCTGCTCGAGTTCAAGGAACATGGATTGAATGTTGAAGAGGATGAAGATTTCATGCCTCACGTTCAGTTTGAATATCAGAGACAAAGGAACTATATGCCCACTATAACACTGATCACGGATTGCAGGTTGAAATTGTTCTCTAAATGTCCAGATTACATGGCTAGCAATGATGTGTTGCTAGATACCGCTCATTGCTTGTGATGTCATAAGTTAGTTATGTACATTCACTGTCAACGTAATTTGGGACCTATAGGGTCACACACATAGGATGCACTTTTAATATGATTTTATTCATGGATGATGTTTAAATTTATTACTAAAAGTGTTTAGGTATACAATTTAAACAACACTAGTTCAAAATTGATTGACTAGACTCTGAACTGGCCGTTTCAAGTGTTGAACTAATTGATTGGTGTGTCAGGTCAATTGGAAACAAGAATTGCTTGAATATTTGCCTGAACTGGACATATGAAATGACCCTTTCATATATGAAATGACAATTACATATTTAATATCATGAAATTTTCATTTCACATATGTAACGACTGATTCATCAATCGGATCATCCGGTTCAATGATCAATTTGATTGGTTCAAGGATTAATGTTGATGTCATGATTATGCATTAATCAAATATTAATAGACAATATGTTTGCAAAAAGAAAACATGTTGAGACAAACTATTCACCCATGAACCAACCAGTTGGATAGTGAACCGACCGGTTCACCATTCCCAGATTCTGGAAAATTCATTAAATGCCATCTCTTCGACTCCCAGATGGACTGGAAACCCTGACCCATGTGCTCCTATAAATAGAGGGGTAATGGAGCTTCCCAGAAACAATAATAAGCTCTAAAAATTGTTGTTCTCTCTAATTGTAGTAACCAAAGATCCATGAGAAAGTCCTACTCATAAAAGGGAGGGATAAAAAGGGAGAGATAATTTGGAGAGAAAATCAATACTAGTACACTATTATTCAAAGGGACAACTACTTCTTGTTGGCTCTGGTAGAGCAACATAGAGTTTCCCATGGTCTGCGTGGACTACTCTAGACGGGAAAGGCACTTGGCCTACTTGGATCACTTCATCAACCGCTGTCTGTGGTGCAACATCAACAGGCCACCATCGACAGCTGTTCGTGTGCAACCAAAAGAAGAAGCACACTACAACAAGAGTTGTTGTTGGACTTGCTCTGGGACCAGGTATCTCTTAGAACCTTTCATTCCTAGATATGTTGTTGTTGACGCAATATGCTAGTTAGGGAATCTGACATTAGAATTTAATTTCCATTGCCTTATCTATCGCCCTGATTTCCCAACTATGGCATCAAAGCCACATCAATTTATGGTGTATCTGGATTTAAATTGACAATCTGATTTATTTTATTACATACAATGTGATTATTAAAATGATTAATGTGATATTTTATTAAATACCACATATGATCCCAATTAACATATATATACATATATATATCTATATCAATATATATATATATATATATATATATATATGCAATTTACATGTGTCACCCTAAAATTGATTTTGATGGTGGATGTTAGCATGGTTATGGCCAATAACCCAATATCTGTGTGTGCATAGTGGTTGTTTATTCCTATTTATATCTCTATTTTAATAGCAAGCCTCTCTCCTCCTTTCCAACTGTAAATTAATGCTTTTCTTCCTATTTCCCCTTGAAGGTAACCTGAGGTTTTGCCTTTTACAATGTAATATGAATTAGGATAGTTTGAATTTATGTTTCTCTGTGAGAAGACGTTCTGCACCAGACAAACCAATCATGTTACATACTAGATCTTGGACCCTACCCTATCAATTTGACCTTTTGGACTTAGCCAAACAAGGTTGGGGTTGGATCTAAAAGATGTTCAGTATAAACCTAATGAGCTAATGCATGATTAAATCACCCTAATGTAACCTAATGTTGTCACATTAGTCTTGGGCCAATAATAGACACATAAAATATGTCACATGAGATAATAATGAATTATATGAAATTTTGTACAAATAATCACACATACTTCTTTTGGTGATAATATCAAGTTATGGATCATAATATGTTGAACAATAGTGATAATAATGGCCAAACATATTAATTGTAACATAACTCATTAAAAGAAACTAAAAAATGAAATCAAAGTTAAAAATCAAGTTCCTTGGGTCCCAATTTCTTTGGGAGTCAAGTTTCACATTTTTCATATAATAATAATTAATTTAATTCTTTTTGGAAAGAGAAGATCTAAGTTTTCCCCAAAATATCAAATTAAATAATAAATGACTCCAAAAGAGGAAAATAATATTTGATTCGTAATCCACATAATAAATATAGCCTTTGGGTGAATTTTCATCCAATTTGGAAGATGTTTGATTAAAAGATGAAATTAAGAGAGAAAAAGTGTGTAGAACCTTCAAATATTGAATAAATGTACAAACAACTCCAATATGTAAAATTGATGGCAAATTTGTATCCAACACATTAAATATGACTTGTGTGTGAAGTTTCATAAAATTTGGAGAATCTTAAAGTCATTAATGCTTGAGGAAAGAGAAAATATGATTTGATTTATTTAACATACAAAAGGTTCTCAAAAGGCAAATATAATTGCATCATTAGAATCTACATGCCTTAATTAGCATCTATGAAAAATTTCATCTAATTTGTGATTTGTTTGCACCCTCTTTGGAAGAGAGAGAAAATAGGAAATTAATTGCATTCACACTTTAATTGGAATCTGATTTGAGTATAGTTTTATTTGATTTTATCTATCATGCATGCTTTTTATTTTCATAATGTGGGGAGAAATTGTGACCGTCTAATCTTTGATCATACAGTGCAAAATTTGTCTTCTACCCCGAGTAGGACGAGGAGGAGATGGCCACCGATCTGGTAATTTTGTTTGTGGATTTCTCTTTGTATAGTCGATCTTTCCGCGAAATTGTTGGTCCATTGGATTGCTTGAGAGATTTTGCACCAATCTATACCTAATATATGACATATTAGCAAAGATTTGGGAAATGCCCAAAAGCTTGGGTCCCAAGATCTCACGGCCAAGGTGCAGATTCTCTAGGGTTCAACCATATAAATAGGGGATTGTACCCCAAGTTCCGCCGCACCATGCTTGACCTTCCTTGTCTTCTAATTTCATTACTTGTATACATTTTAACCGTTGACAAATAGATTTTCATATATGAGGTGGCAACACTGTTTGTGGAGTTTTGGTGGAACCAACGTATCAATTAACGCTCATGGTGAGTTTGTTAGTTCCTAATCTTCCTTTCTATGCTGCAAGTTTCTTGAATCATCATGACATGCAGAATTACCCAAAAATCTTTGAGTTTCAGATATGCTTCTTCATAGCCATGGAACGCAAGCATGGTGAGGAAGATGAGCTATGGTGATTTCCTGATTCTACCCTCATCATCTATGTTTTCTTCATTTTCCTGAAAAGGGGTATTTACGTCTTTTCGCCTATGTTTCCTTGTACTTGGGGTGGGTCAGTGCACCGCTGACTAGATATTTTGGACATTTGCTATTAGGCCAAGTCATAGGCCGGGCCCCACTCTCTCTCTCACCCTCGCGCGAGTCTATCACTTACATGGAATTTTCTGATTGGTTGTGCTTCACAATTTTCGTAACTAATTATCTACTGATAAGAAAATACAAATAAATAGTCGTTGGATTCAGAAAAAAAGATTGTCTTTTGGTGTTGGATTTTTTTGCCTAAATCCAATATTGAAAGTATGTGATTTTAATGGGTTAATCTAAATAAGTAATAATTTGTAAAATTTATTACTAAATATATATAAGTCAGAAAAATATAATAAAATATGTTTTGGACTCTGAATAGTATAAACTAAAATATGGCATGGTTTTCATAACCTAATTCACATATTAAGAAAAAGGTGAGTTTTACGGTTTGTGAAATCAATGTTATTTTAACCCTACTTTCACATATATGATAATTGGTTCTTTGGATACCTAGATTTGGATCTAGAAGTGACCTTGTACTATTAGAGTTATGTTTACAGCTCCTTTTTTCCCTTTGAGCAATTAGCCTATGTTTCTTTTTTCTTTTGGTCCTATGGTGGCCATTCTAGCATTTCTCTGATACCATTTGGTCACGACCTCCTTTCTAATAATAATACAACCATAGAGGAAGCATTTGAACATAATGGAGATCGTGACAAAATTGTGAACTGATATCATTTACCAAGCAAAACCCATAGAAAAAAAGAAATATCCACCAGAGTGCCTGTGACGTCCCCAGATTTTCCTTTCTCCAAACCCTATTGGGAATGAGAGGTCAGAATCTGAAAACATCATCCAATCATATCAGAGAGCGATGCGGAAGGATAATACGCATACATGAACATACAACCATAACATTCTCAACATTCAACATGTAAATTTATACAACATGAATTATTACACAATGATTTACAATTACATATTGAATGAAAATTTTACGATCTAAGAACATGTATGCTAAACTAGGATCTACACAATAGGTTCAACCTGTACAATTTACTCACATCCTGTACTTTATCTCCCATGCTATCTCTGAACCTAAAACATACGTGAAACAACAAATCAACACACAAGATGTTGTGTACATGGGCAGAAAGATACATATATTTATGGCTTTCATAATTTTGAAAAAGATTTGCAGAAGGAAAGAAAATCATAGAAAACACTTCTTTATTAAGAGAAATACGCCAATTTAAGTCATTTTCCTAGATGAATTGCATTATCAAGGTGGACTAGTACCAAAACATAAATATTGGGCCCATCCACGTGTACCAAGTACTCTAGGGAATCTCCCCGTACACCTTGTGCTCTAGGAAGGTGTACTAGCCAACATTAATCAATTCCCTCGTAAGGGGGATAATGAACCCCTTAAATAACTACAAAGCATCTACTTTTCATTTATGTTTACAAGTGATAAAACATCGAGTACTATATAGTGCTACTACATCCAATATTTGCAAATAGAAGAGAGCATACATACATATCATGATTGCAAGCAAGAAAACCATAGTCATATACTTAAATAAAACCCACGTACCTGAGTTCAGAGATTCATATATATCTTTGATCATCTAGACAAACTGGTCAACACCTGATTAATAACAAAATCATATCCTAGCATCAGATTCTGATAATCTTAACCCTAGTCATGTTCATTAGGGTTTATATTATCTCATTAGGATATTCCAACGTTTACTCTCATTATTGTCTCATATTTATCTTACTGATGTCATTTTCCAGATTATGATTCATTATCTGAATATTAGGTCCCATATCCATTTTGGTGCACATATGCGCCGTAGTTTATATATACATTATTCAAGTTAGGGTTACAACCCATGTATTGAGGGTCATCTTCATATAACATGAATTTCATGTACAAAACTGGTCTCATATTTACATATCATCTTTTAGTTACAGATATGAGAATGTTCTGTGAATCTCATCATTTATTGGGCATGTATGCATTTAATACATTATCTTTAATGTTATTAGCCCTAATTAGCCATATTAATCAAATTATATGGTTTCATACATCAACATGACCATAACTAGCATCATATGCATTATAAACATAAATTATGATTTACTGGTATTTTCTCATAATTTTGGGTCACTGTTTGATATTTATTATCTATCAATGCAGCATTTCACAACTAATAAGATATCACTGATATTCATGCATCAAAAGACTAATATAAAGGTTCCATGTTGTTCTAGTAATTTTTCTGAACGTTTTGGTACCTTGTTTGTATTTTTCAGATAAACGAGCTATTTTATATGATTTATACAAGATCTTGGAATTCTGGGAGTAAAATACCTTTTTGGACCAATCCTGATCCGCCACATGGCCGCTACAGCTTGCAGCTCACGCCTCCTAGGCTCAGTTGAGCAGGCGGTTCTTGCTGGTTGACTTATGTTGGGTCGGCCGGTCTGACTCGTCTGAACCCGGTTCGCTCTCTTCCTTTCCCTGGTCCACACGATCAGTCCCAAGCGGGACTTCGATCTGCAGGGCGCCGTCGTGAGGGAGACGCTCCAGCGAGGTGATGGCAGCAGCACTGTGGCCTCCGTCAAACTCCAAGACTGCCATCATATCCGGTGATTCCTCCTCCACGCCGCCGTCCTTGAAACTCATTGCCTTCAGCTTCTGCTCACGATCTGGGCAATCTCGCCGGCAATAGCTGTTGGCGCGACGGAGCAGAAGAGGCATCTTGCCTCTGCTCATCCTTGCACCAATCTAAAGCTCCAGAAATCTTCCCTAGGCCTCCACGAACTGGCTCGCAACCAACGATCATGGCGAGAAGCACTCCACACTTGTCCCCTAGCCCTAAGTCCCTCTCTGGCCAACTGGAGTTGGTCTACTACCATCGCCACCCTGCGGGTCCACTAAAAAGGTGGGGTTGGACTCCCTTGCACCCACCCTTTCTTTTCCCCTTCTCGGTTCTTCTCCGCGAGCCCTATTTCTCTATTCTATCTCCTCGGCCACCACCTGCTTTCTGCGGTGGAGACGCGCTGGCAATGGAGGGCTCATTCTCCCTGATCTGAGGGCGAGGGGGGTTGAGTGAGGGCTAGTTAGGTTCGGTTTGGGGAGACGAGGTCGTCTAGAGGGATGAATCTCCGGGATTTGATGTGAGGTGGCGACTCGCTGATGATCGGTCTTGTTCTCACCTCCCTGCAATTCCCAGCCCTTGGATCCCCGCGCGATCCAAAGGGGCAGAATCCTAGGGTCAGAAATGGGTGGAGCATCCATAGAAGCCGCGTGACACATAAATGTGTCACGGCCTGGTCATTTAAACCGAAACTTAGGTCCTAGGGTCCAATGTGCATGAATATATGCACCAAAATTCAACTGCTATATCTCCTAATTGGATAATCTATTTGAAATGAAATTTCAGGTGTAGCTCTATAAGGTCATGATGTAGCTGTGGCATAAGTTTGGGAATGAAATTCGAAGGTTAGGCATGGTTATGGACTAAGCACATTAATACCTAAAGTTCACCTTCATGTGACACTTAGGGTATTACATTATGTGAAAATGATAGGTCATTTAGTCAAGGTTGACTCCAAAACTTCAACATTGGTTCATATATATATATATATATGATTCCTCAAAACAATTTATTTCTCTACTCAACATATCACTAAATGAATGATTGGTCTCATGAGGACTTAATCAATAAGGAAGGGTATTCATTCACAATTGAATTCAATTAGGCATCATAGTCCTCCATCATATTTGCAATCACCTAATCTGGGGGAAGGAATCCATGATTGTATTACCAATTCCTCAATTTGGTATTTGTCCTCTACATAGAATGCTTGTCTCTCAATTATTGTATTAGTTATTAAAACTCAAAAATCTTGGTTACCTCATTCACCTCACCTTATTTGGAATTTCGTCCTCGAAATTCAACTAATCTCATCCTTAAGAGGCTATTTTGGGGTCGAACTTCATATACATCATTATTTCTTAGGTTCTGAGGTCACCATAGTCGCATGCACTCTAAGTTGTCAACTTAGGGTCTAGCGATTCTTGGGTGTGTCCACCCCACCTTATATATATAGAAGCATCACTTAACCATAACATGACATTATGATGTCTTAGGATTGCATCACCCCTAAGGATACAAGTCTTGTTCATACCTTAAAGTCCAAGAGGAATTCATTTATATTCCATGGTATTCAGATCGTTCAAATCTAACATCATTAACATCTTACAATGATTTCAGCATTAGGGGAGATTTATCTTCATCCTTGATATTAGAATTTTTCTACTTAAGAAGGGCTTACGTAACATGTTTGACCATTAGGGTTTCATCCTATGGTGTGATATGCATACTCAACTTAGAAGTATACATTAAGAAGGATCAACGTTACAAACTATATTTTTGATCATATCCTATGATCCAAAAATATCTTTATATCAAGTTCACGAGTTCTTTTTTTTCATGTATTATGTGAAGGGAAAAAGAGAATATACTAAGTTTATCCCATGATCTCAGCATCATATCTTTCATGTTTCATATGAAGGGGGAGAGAATATTTTAAAGTTAAACTTATCATGATTTCAATATCGGGTGCTACATGTATGATATAGGGGGGGGAATATAGAATAGGTCAAGCTTATACGAGTGACTCCTCATATATAAATCATCCATATAGCTCAAGTGAGGTTTCTATTATCATATATTAATAAAGAGAAGAAGGAAGAATTGTATTTTTGAGTATCTTTTGCACAAAGCATCATACTCTCATAACTAGAGTTCATATATTACCTCACTTGCAACTAATGATGAGATTCACAAAATATGTCACTCTAGCTAGGACCTAACTCAGCCAAAGGATTGGCTTTATCGTATGGGTCATCTACCCATCCTTTTCTTTTACCCAATTCTCACATATATATTTGAATCATGCATAAGGACTCAACTCAACACTCGAGAGGAATCTAGTGTAGGACATTTTTTTAACACATATCTCATATATTGGAGGCTAGGTCCTATGACCTTCTCCTTGTGGGTCTTACTCTCTCTGGAGTTCACCACATATCTCATCCTACCACTAGATATCCCCCTTGTATAAGAGCTTGAGGCTCATGCACACTCATCACTATCTTAACTTAGCTTATCTTAAGTAGGAAAAGGGAATGTACTTTCATCATCAAGATTTTGCTTAAATTCTCCAAAATTGGATTCAAGCCTCATATACAACTTAAACCAATATGACACAACATATATCATCAGTATCAAGCTTATATTAATCACCCTTGCTTATATCATCTATCAATATATCATCTACTCTAACTTTCAAACATCTGATAAGGCTTTAGACATCTAATCTAGACTACTCTCTCTTCAAGACTGATGTCACTCCTTTTCACTAAGGTTGCATGAACACTAACTACTCTCCAGTGTGAGGGACACATTTTTATATTTACACATATATAATAAAATATTATATAGTTTTTCTCCGAGAAAGAAGACGTCAGAGAAAATTGTCGAGGTGCGAGCCGATTGGGAAAACAAAACCAAATCAGCAAAACGAGTGTCCCACACACAGTAGATAGTCTAGTGTTATGTAACCTAGTGAAATGGTGAGAACGAGATGTAGACTAGTGTAGCTACCCAATACATATGAGCTCTATATGGAAAGGGTTTCAGACACTTGTCTAAACCTAGTTCTCGAACATCTAGGTTCTAACCTAGAGGCTAGGTCAAACCTAATTCCTATAAAACAACTTACTAAGTTTCTATGGTTAAAGTGAAAGGTGAGAATTTAGTTCTTATGTGTCATGGTGAGCAATTGTTAGGTGTAGCTATTGTTCATGCTCTGATACCAACTATGATATCCCCGGATTTTCCTTTCTCCAAACCCTATTGGGAATGAGAGGTCAGAATCCAAAAACATCATCCAATCATATCAGAGAGTGATGCGGAAGCATAATACGCATACATGAACATACAACCATAACATTCTCAACATTCAACATGTAAATTTATACAACATGAATTATTACACAATGATTTACAATTACATATTGAATGAAAATTCTACGATCTAAGAACATGTATGCTAAACTAGGATCTACACAATAGGTTCAACCTGTACAACTTGCTCACATCCTGTACTTTATCTCCCATGCTATCTTTGAACCTAAAACATACGTGTAACAACAAATCAACACACAAGGTGTTGTGTACATGGGCAGAAAGATACATATATTTATGGCTTTCATAATTTTGAAAAAGATTTGCAGAAGGAAAGAAAATCATAGAAAACACTTCTTTATTAAGCGAAATATGCAAATTTAAGTCATTTTCCTAGATGAATTGCATTATCAAGGTGGACTAGTACCAAAACATAAATATTGGGCCCATCCCCGTGTACTAAGTACTCTAGGGAAACTCCCCGTACACCTTGTTCTCTAGGGAGGTGTACTAGCCAACATTAATCCATTCCCTCGTAAGGGGGATAATGAACACCTGAAATAACTACAAAGCATCTACTTATCATTTATGTTTACAAGTGATAAAACATCGAGTACTATATAGTGCTACTACATCCAATATTTGCAAATAGAAGAGAGCATACATACATATCATGATTGCAAGAAAGAAAACCATAGTCATATACTTAAATAAAACCCACATACCTGAGTTCAGAGATTCATAAATATCTTTGATCATCTAGACAAACTGGTCAACACCTAATTAATAACAAAATCATATACTAGCATCAGATTATGATCATCTTAACCCTAGTCGTGTTCATTAGGGTTTATATTATCTCATTAGGATATTCCAACGTTTACTTGCATTATTGTCTCATATTTATCTTACTGATGTCATTTTCCAGATTATGATTCATTATCTGAATATTAGGTCCCATATCCATTTTGGTGCACATATGCACCCTAGTTTATATATACATTATTCAAGTTAGGGTTACAACCCATGTATTAAGGGTCATCTTCATATAACATGAATTTTGTGTACAAAACTGGTCTCATATTTACATATCATCTTTCAGTTACAGATATGAGAATGTTCTGTGAATCTCATCATTTATTGAGCATGTATGCATTTAATACATTATCTTTAGTGATATTAGCCCTAATTAGCCATATTATTCAATTTGTATGGTTTCGTACATCAACATGACCATAACTAGCATCATATGCATTATAAACATAAATTATGATTTACTGGTATTTTCTCATAATTTTGGGTCACTGTTTGATATTTATTATCTATCAATTAAGCATTTCACAACTAATAATATATCACTGATATTCATGCATCAAAAGACTTATATAAAGGTGTCATGTTGTTCTACTAATTT
Organism: Alisma plantago-aquatica; assembly: GCA_963693085.1. Lineage (NCBI taxonomy): Eukaryota > Viridiplantae > Streptophyta > Magnoliopsida > Alismatales > Alismataceae > Alisma > Alisma plantago-aquatica. The sequence goes on along the minus strand of OY856414.1, from coordinate 804,721,420 downwards.
TTCTGAACATTTTGGTACCTTGTTTGTATTTTTCAGATAAACGAGCTATTTTATATGATTTATACAAGATCTTGGAATTCTGGGAGTAAAATACCTTTTTGGACCAATCCTGATCCGCTACGTGGCCGCTACAGCTTGCAGCTCACGCCTCCTAGGCTCAGTTGAGCGGGTGGTTCTTGCTGGTTGACTTATTTTGGGTCGGCCGGTCTGACTCGTCTGAACCTGGTTTGCTCTCTTCATTTGCCTGGTCCACGCGATCAGTCCCAAGCGGGACTTTGATTTGCAGGGCGCCGTTGTGAGGGAGAAGCTCCGGCGAGGTGATGCCAGCAGCACCGTGGCCTCCGTAAAACTCCAAGACTACCATCAGATCCGGTGATTCCTCCTCCACGCCGCAGTCCTTGAAACTCATTGCCTTCAACTTCTGCTCATGATCTAGGTAAGCTCGCCGGTAATAGTTGCTGGCGTGGCAGAGCAGAAGAGGCATCTTGCCTCTTTTCATCCTCACACTGATCTAAAGCTCCACAAAGCTTCCCTAGGTCTCCACGAACTTTCTCGCAACCAACGATCATGGCGAGAAGCACTCCACACTTGTCCCCTAGCCCTGAGTTCCTCTCCGGCCAACTGGAGTTGGTCTACTACCATCACCACCCTGCGAGTCCACTAAAAAGGTGGGGTTGGACTCCCTTGCACTCGCCCTTTCTTTTCCCCTTCTCGGTTCTCCTCCGCGAGCCCTATTTCTCTGTTCTATCTCCTCGGCCACCACCTGCTTTCTACGGTGGAGAGGCGCTGGCAACTGAGGGCTCATTCTCCCTGATCCGAGGGTGAGGGGGGGTTGAGTGAGGGCTAGTTAGGTTCTATTTGGGGAGACGAGGTCATCTAGAGGGATGAATCTCCGGGATTTGATGTGAGGTGGCGACTCGTTGATGATCGGCCTTGTTCTCACCTCCCCGCCCTTTGTGGGAGGTTGAAGACGGATTCCCCGCCCTTGGATCCCCGTGCGATCCAAAGGGGCAGAATCCCAGGGTCAGAAACGGGTGGAGCATCCATAGAAGCCGCGTGACACATAAATGTGTCACGGCCTGGTCATTTAAATCGAAACTTAGGTCCTAGGGTCCAATGTGCATGAATATATGCACCAAAATTCAACTGCTATATCTCCTAATTGGATAATCTATTTGAAATGAAATTTCAGGCGTAGCTCTATAAGGTCATGATGTAGCTGTGGCATAAGTTTGCGAATGAAATTCAAAGGTTAGGCATGGTTATGGACTAAGCACATTAATACCTAAAGTTCACCTTCATGTGACACTTAGGGTATTACATTATGTGAAAATGATAGGTCATTTAGTCAAGGTTGACGACAGAACTTCAACATTGGTTCATATATATATATGATTCCTCAAAACAATTTATTTCTCTACTCAACATATCACTAAATGAATGATTGGCCTCATGAGGACTTAATCAATCAGGAAGGGTATTTATTGACAATTGAATTCAATTAGGCATCATAGTCCTCCATCATATTTCCAATCACCTAATCTGGGGGAAGGAATCCATGATTGTATTACCAATTCCTCAATTTGGTATTTGTCCTCTACATAGAATGCTTGTCTCTCAATTATTGTATTAGTTATTAAAACTCAAAAATCTTGGTTACCACAGTGCCTTATTATATTCCAAAGACAAAAGACTCAAAGTCCAACATGAAAGAGTTCAAATAATGAAACTCCAACATAATATAACTAAAAAAAGACAACTATCTAGAATGGAACCCCACCAAGTAGGATTCACGAACTATCCTTGAGCTTGAGCTGACGTCCTTGAAGTCTTTTCCTCCTCGTCTGCGGACATCTCGTCCCCAGCCCATGCAAGGCAACGGAAAACTATGTGAGTGAGTGGCACTGAGCAGTTATATAAGAAGAATAGTTTATAATTGAAATAACATGAAGAATAAATTGGACATAAATACACAACATAATTAGCATGATTATACAGGAACGTGATTAACTTAAAATGATTTCATAATAAGAGGGGTTAATTTTTACTTGAGTTGATATAATTGCTCTCCTGATTTGCACCCACAGTGCTCATAAGGCCATTTAAGGCTCCCATACGTCCAGTCAAGGCTCACATAAGGCTCCCACAGAGCTCATAAGGCCATTTAAGGCTCACATAAGGCCAATTAAGGCTCACATAACATGATTGAGAAGACTATATCAACATACATGATTTAATAAACTTGAACATAGTTATCATGATTTCTTGATCAATTAGCATGGTAGTGATTCAAAGTGTTTCCAAAGGAACGCATATTCATCAAAATAGTAGAAAACGTAAATTCATAGCATTTTCATTATTTTCATAAGCATAAGTTGAATAATATCATAGTTGCACTTTATTGAGTAATCATAACCGAATAAACAAATAATGTAAACCCATAATCCTAGAATTATACTTAGTGTGCATGATCCACTCACCTGATCCTAAGGAGGTATACTAATAGTAGATGAAGTCCAGATCAGTCCTAATGTCCTGTGAATAACATAATTATGGATTAATTTCATTTTCTTAGCATATGTGTATGATTCTTTAATTAAATTTGGAAATTGGGTTAGGTGTCTGGGTCTAAAACTAGGACCATGCGATAGATCTCAAAAAACTGATCAAAAATCATATATGGATTGTTCCCATATGAGCTCTAGATTATTTTCTATGGTTTAGTGAAGATTAGGTTAAAACTGGCCAATCAGAAGCTAGATAAGCATTTAAATGCAATTTGTGAAACCTGACCTCGCGTAGGGGAAAAGACTGATGTGCCCTCCAAGATATTTTCTAAGCATAGCGTGATAGGGGCTGACTTGGTAAAAATCACAGTTAAATCAAACACAAATGTTATCAAATAAACTTCATGAATTACTAGAAATGCCCTTAGATACGTGATGGTTACCTGAAGAAGAATCAAATTGGTTGATCGCATGACTTAAGGAGATGAGGAAATCATAGAACAGAGCATGGTGATGGTTACCTAAAGAAGAATCAAATTGGAAGGCACTGATCCTCCCGCTCGAGCTCGCTAGCGTCAGTGAGGAAGGTCGAGCTTGCGTTACTAGCCCGCGTCGAATCTAATGAAATTGCTGGGAGAGGAGGGTCTAGCGGAGGTCATACTTACTTCTTGAATTGGGTTCTCTTGGTCCAAAGGGCCCTCGTGGCCTGGGGTGGTGGCATGATGAATGCATATTCATCATGATTTTCAGTCACGTTTTTGGGACCAATTCGATTCAATACTTTCGATCTCATCTCCTAAATCTCACAAAATACCAGAATTCTTAACTAATTCAATTATCAAGATTATTGACTAGATTTATATTGATTTTATGTAGGTCGTGATGAGGTTCAACTATCATATGGAATTCACTCAAGATCCTTTCAACCTTGGTCTTGACCAATCAGTCTTGACCAAACGGTTTTTCCTAGTCGGTCTTGATCAATCGTTATGTACCAAACGGTTTGCCCTAGTGGTCTTCCCATTTAGTTTTAACCTTTCAGTCTTAGCTATTCACTCACATAGTCCTCCACCTATCACCTACCCAAACGGTCCCAAAGACCGTTTGGATCCAAGATCGTTTGGCTCCATGCAGTCTCAAGACCGATAGGCCAGTCACCTGCAAGACCGTTTGGCCTCAAGACCTTTTGGCCATCAAACGGTCTTCAAGACCCTTTGGCCATCAAACTGTTTCCCAGACTGGTCGGAGGCTATCGGTCCCCAAGACCATTTGGATGAATACCGTTTGGACACTCAAGCAAAGACCATTCAAGATCAAGACCGCTTGGACTGAGACTCAAGTCCGATCAAGCGCAAATGGTCTTCAAGAACGATCAAAGCCCAGCACTCTGCAAGACCGTTTAGCCAGCTACCACTGAAAACCGTTTGAAGCCAGTGCATGTGAAGACCGATTGGCGCCTATCAGTTTCACACCGTTTGAAGGAAAAGTTCCAGGACCGTATGGGCAGTTCTTCCCAAGACCGTTCGGTCATTTGATCGGTCTGAAAGACCGTATGAAGATAGAATCTCGAGACCATTTGGATCTATTCGGTCCTCAGGACCGTTTGGACACAGACTTGAGACTGATCAAAGGTAGAGACTAATTAAAGCCAAGACTATTTGGATGTCAAACAGTCTCCAAGACTATTTGCCCCAAACCGTTCAGGCAAACCGCTTGCTCCAAAGTGTTTGAAGAGAACTCACAGCAAAAATGTGAGGAACCCATCCAAGCCTATAAATAGGACCACATGAGTCCTCATTTGGGCATCAATCTAGGGACACTGACAGGCTACCTAAGTGCAAGGTTTGATCAAGATTCATTCTCCACACCGTTGTCCTCCTTCCACACCATTATCATGCCACCCACACCTCCTCTTGCTGCAAGCTAGGAGGCCAAGAAGAGAAAGAAGGTGGAGAAGAAGGTCTACCCGATCTGCCTCGGTGGTCCTTCCTCCTCGTCCAGATCTTCCCTGACACGATGTAGAAGACCGCATCATCTTCATTGAGCTGCGACTACCTTCTTCATCATGCTCATGACAAAATTTTCCTTCTATCTTGTTCTTCTTATTTCTCACATCATGAGCGAGTAGTCACTTTTCACTGGGGGTGTGGGGACTGGCCCCGCTTCCCATGCTTTCATGTCTTTTCATTTAAACATTCCAAGGCAATGTATATAACTTTCCATTTCATTGTTAATTGATAATGTTTGTAGTTTGATTTCCTGCTCGCTTTCATCTTGTTCTTCCCTATGTTATGAGAACTTTGGTATGTAGGGAAAAACATTATTTAATGAGGTAGACTCCCTGACTAGAAATAGAATGGGATTCCTTGAGGTTGTAAGTGTATGATCCGTGAGGGGATGAGCCATCTAGCCTACAGTGATGCTTCTGTGGTCTTAACATCCCTTAGGGAGGGCCACAACCTTAGTTGGATTTTGTATCTTCTTTGTTAATCATCGATGTTTGCTTGTAGATTAATCACCTACTCACTTGTCGATTAGCACAGTGGACTCCCTGACTAGAAATAGAATGGGATTCCTTGAGGTTGTAAGTGTATGATCTATGAGGGGATGAGCCATCTAGCCCGCGGTGACGCTTCTGTGGTCTAAACATCCCTTAGGGAGGACCTCAGCCTCAGTTGGATGTTGTATCTTCAGAACTGTGAGTGCATGATCCGAATGTCGACGAGAAATTTGATGCCTAAGGGGATGCTTACATAGGTCTAAACATCCCTTAGGGAGGGTTCACAGTAGTTCCTTTTGGTTAGTTAGATTCTTGCATGGATGTTTGATGTTTGGATGTATTTGCATGTGTAGTGGTGGTAAAACCCGAGACCATCCCAGCGATTCCATATCATTAATATATAACAAACTTTAATTCTTCTCTTTTACTTTCTTGCAATTAGTTTAATCAACCACAACCCAATCAAACTTTCCAAATATTAGTCTTACTTGTGCTAGATTCAACTTACAAAGATTCTTAAAAACATTGTCCTTTGGGATTCGATCCTAAACTATATTGTGATCGATAAGACCCATCCGCTTGCGGGTGGTATTATTGCACGAGGTTTTGGTAAAATCTCGGGGATTTCAACCCCGAGTGAGTTTGTAGTGTGATAATATTCCACGTCAAATTCTGGCACCATTGCCGGGGATAATGAAATCAGTTAGTCAAATCTAGTTCTTTTAAGGCTAATCTAGGATTTTGTTTTTCTATTGATACAATCGATCATCTACTTGAATTTCACTCTACTCAATCAATCTTACTTCAGATCTTTTCATTTCAGGAAACCTCCAAGACTGGTGTATGTACCGTTTGAACAGTCCCGGACTCACTACTAGGTTTGATCCAGAAATCGACAAGACTTTTCATCGTCAAAACAGAGAGAACCAAGCAAGAATGGCTCAAGAAGAGGAGATAGCCCAAAGGGTGGCTCAAGCCATCAATGCACAGAGAGAGAGGCTCATGCAAGAAGCCAGAGCTGTAGTTTAAGAAGAAATCCTAGCAGGACAAGCAGCGGCGCAACCGGCAGAACTACAAAAGGATCTTAGGGAATTCTCAATCCCAAAAGCTGTCGATGTTCATCACCCAGTCCAACCTCCTCCCATCCATGCTCCCAACTTTGAGATACAAGCACATTAGATTACCTTGCTGCAAAACAACCCATTCTATGGTAAACAAGGAGAAGATAGTCTAGAATATCTAATGAGATTCATCGATCTATGTGCTATGATGAAGCGAAATGGAGTGTCTGATGATGCTATTCGACTTTGACTCTTCAAATATTTGCTTGCTGATAGAGCCATAAGTTGTTACAACTCCCTACAATGTGAACCCATCACTACTTGGGAGCAGCTTCAAAACACTTTTCTAGAAAAGTTCTATCCTCCTTCTCTCACTTATGAAATTAGGGGACGTATAACAATGTTCACTCAAGCCCCTGAAGAAACCCTTGCTGAAACATGGGAAAGATATAAAGACCTTCTACGAAAGTGTTCGCACCATGGAATCCCTAAGAATCAACTTATTGAAATCTTCTAATGAGGTGTGGACGATGATATCAAGAGGTTTTTAGACTCCTCATCTGGAGGAAACTTCATGCATCAGAGTTATGAAAGTGCATGGAGGGTTGTTACCCTTGGAGCTGAAAATCAAGCTAATTGGGGTAGGTTTGTAGGCAAGGAGGTGTTGACCTAGAGGTTATACATTACCTATATTTTGATAATGACTTAACCATTCCATTCATATGTATCTAACATATGCGTTAAAGATTGTTTGCAGACATTAGGTACATGAAAAGGTTCACATATACAAGCCCTAGAATGGGCCAAGTGCGAGCCAAATTGACTACAAGTGTGCAATTTAGGATTTCTATGTAAATCACCTTAGAACATAAATGTAATCACTTATAACGATGAATATGCTTGTAACTTAGAAGAGAAAATTGTTTGGGACAAAATTCACCAAGTGCTAATCACTTTTATTGCAAATTAGAAAATCAATTTCAGGCACTTGGCCGGTCGAGTTTCCCACCCTGAAACTCGACCGATCATCCTGAATCAATTTTCTAAAGATTGCAATCGGTCGAGTTGTGCACTCACAGAACTCGACCGATTGGGTAGTAGGCCATTTCCAGTTGAAATGGTCGGTCGAGTTTCCTCAGGACAAACTCGATCGATCATTTGACAATCGGATTGCCTGCTACTTGATCGGTCGAGTTACACCCATTGATACTCGACCGAATGCACTGTATGGGATTTGCAGAAAAAGTAATATGACCGTTGGTGAATTGTTTTGGGCAAAAATATAGCCGTTTTCTTGAAGGAAAAATGATCACTTTTGCACCCAAGTGTCCCACAACATAAAGGGCCACCCTCAACTATAAATAGAACCCCTTGGACTTCATTCTAAGCTGCTCTTTCATTGCAAACTTGGTTCTAGCTTAGTTGAGAGTGTTCCAAGCCCTTGAGCCCCTTTCTCTCTCTACCTTCAAGACAATTTCGTGAGAGTGAGTTAGGTCCCTGTGTATGAGAGCTATCCTTTGTGTTATGTAAAGCTCTCCTTTCTTTCTTCCTACCTCCAAATAAAATTGAAGATTGATTGAAGCTACTTCTCTGAGTGAAAGAGGAGTTGTTGTTGTTCTTCTCCGAGTGAAGGGGAAGATGTGTTGCTGATCTTCAAGAGTGAAGATTGATCGTTGCTCCAGCTCTCTTGGTGAAGGGAAAATGTGGGCAAGCTCTCCAAGTGAAGGAGAGGTGCAAGGCAAGCTCAAGTAAGATAGGTAAATCCTGTAAGGCTGAAGACAAAGGTGAGATTGGGTAAGTCCTTTGAAGAAGGCCGAAGAATCTTGCTTTGTGGGTAAGCCCTTGGATAGGTAGAAGATCTTAGCTTGAGTAATTAAACCATTGGTTGTGTGGTTTGTATATCTTGTAATCTTATCGTGATATATAAGAGGACCAAGTGGAAAATCCTAGAGTCTAAACAACTCTAGGTAGTGGACTGACATCGCTCCTAAGTTTAGGATGTGGAACCACTCTAAACCACCTGTCGAAGTGCATGATATTCATTATCTCTTATCCTTGCTTTGTATGCTAAAATAGGATATCAAATTGCTGCTTGCATTAGTTTTTGCACTACAATTATATTGGTGATCTAATCGATTTTGTGAAGTGTGTGTAGCTCTATTCACCCCCCCTCTAGAGCCCATTGATCCAACAAGTGGTATCAGAGTAGGTCTTCTCCAAGCTACTTCAACAAGTAGGAGAAGATGGACGATTAGGCTCTTGGGTCACTCAACCTTGAAGGAAGCTTCTCCATGAGACCCCCGGTCTTCGACGACACAAACTTCTTATATTGGAAGAGGAGAATGCAATTCTATCTCCAAGGGGTGAGTTTCGAAGTGTGGAAGATTGTCCATCTCAAGTATGAAGATCCAAAAGGGGACATCACCACATGGACGGAAGCGGAGATGAAGCGTGCTCAACTCAATGCCAAAGCCGTGAGCATCATCTACGCCGCCCTTACACCATCGGAGTTCAACCACATCTCTTCGTGGGACACGACGCATGAGATATGGCACAAGTTGTGTGTCACCTATGAAGGGACCGAGCAAGTCAAGGAGGCCAAGGTCTACATGCTTGGTGGTCTTCTTGAGAACTTCAAGATGGGGAAGAATGAAAGAGTGGCGGATATGTACACAAGGCTAAATGTCATCTTGAACAGCCTTGCAGCCCTTGGGAGTGTCATGGATAGAGGTACAATCAATGCCAAAATCTTGAGATCTCTACCAAAGAGATGGGAGCCAAAGGTCACTTCTATTGAAGAAGTCTATAAGCTAAGTGAGTTGTCAACCGAGGAGCTGGTTGGTAACCTCCAAGCCCATGTACCTAGGCTTGACAAGCAAGAGGAAGAGGAGAAAAGAGAAGAGAAGGAATCAAAGAAGATAAAGGACACAGCCTTCAAAGCTCAAATTGAAGAAATGGTCTGGCAACAACAACTTTCCATGAAGTCTCCCTACCCTTCCTCAAGTGAAGATGAAGGTGTCAATGATCATGAAGCCAACTACTCAAAAGGGAAACACTTCAAGAGAAAGCCCTCCTCCTCAACTCCTAGGTGCTACGAGTGTGGTAAAAAAGGCCACTACAAGAGTGACTGCCCAAAGGCCAAGAAGAGCCATCATAAGAGCAGCCACAAAAAGGATGACAAGTACAAAAGAGAAGCAAAGTACAAGAGGAAAGACAACAAGGAGAGAAGATCCAAAGATGCAGCTCATGCGGCATGGGAGGAGTCTTCTTCAAGCTCCTCAAGCTCCGAAGATGGAGAATGTGATCTTGCCCTCATGGCCTCTACTAGTGAAGATGTAATTGAGATAAGTGAGGTAAGCAAGGTAAGTGATGTTAATTTACTTGAGCTATCTAAGGAAACTCTCATTGATATGCTTAATGAATGTCAATCATCCTTTGTTAAATGTAAATCTAAAAGAAAAAGATTAGGAAAGATAGTTGATGATCTTTATGCAAAAATTGACATTCTTGATGAAAATGAAAAATTGCATCTTGATAGTATAGAATCCTTGCAAGGGCAATTTCTTGACCTTGAACTTCAATACAATGGAGTAGAGGTTGAGAATGGTGTATATCTTAAAAACATTGAAAATCTTAAGATAGAAAACCAAAATTGCCTAGATGAGCTTGATACTCTTAAAATTGAAAATGTAGAACTCAAGCTTATTGATGATGCTAGGAGAAAAGAAGTCTATGCTTATCAAAGAGAAATAGTTGTGCTTAAATCTGAAAATGCAAAATTTCTTGCTCAAATTAATGATTTATCTTCTAGACCTGTTTTTCCTAGAAATGAAGTTGCTAGCTTAACTCTAGAAAAAGATTCTCTTCTTACTAAAGCCCTCTGTCTTGAGGCCGACCTTTTGCATGCTAGAGAAGATCTTGAAAATCTTTCTACTACTGTTATAAACCTTAGTGATGATAATGCTAAATTAAGATCTACTTTGCAAAGGTTTCTTTTGGGAAAGAAATCCCTAAATGATGTCCTAGAGCACTCTACCAAACAAGTTGGTACTAGTGGTTTAGGATATAATGGGACTACTCCCAAAGGTAAGAAGAAGAAGGGTAAGAAGAAGAGTGTGGAACCTCCAATTTTCAATGGAGAGTCTTCTGGCTCTAAAAACCCTATGGTTTGTATTCATTGCAAATGTGATGACAATTATTCTACCTATTGTCCTTACAAGCCCAAGGGGACCAACCCAAAGATGAAATGGGTCCCCAAGCTAACACCGGACCCCAAAGTTTGAGTTGGGTTCTGACATCCTCTTTTCTTGCAGGTTCAAAAGAAATGGATTGTTGATAGTGGCTGCTCTAAGCATATGACTGGAGAAATCATCCATTTCAACAAATTTGTGAAAAAGAAAGGAGGATCGGTAACCTTCAGGGACAACAAGAAGGGTAAGGTTATAGGTGAGGGTGATGTAGGCAATGAATTATGTATTAAAAATGTATTGCTTGTTGATGGCCTACATCATAATCTAATTAGTGTTAGCCAATTATGTGATAATGGTTATCTTGTGCTATTTACTTCTTAAGAATGCTTGCTTCTAGATTCCCTATCCTACAATGTTATATATAATGGGAACTAGAAATGGTAATCTCTATGTTATTATTCTCGATGCTCTTAAGCCCATACTAAATAGATGCTTAGTTGTGGATAAAAATGATCTTTCTCTTTGGCATCGTCGTTTGGGTCATGTGAATTTGCATCAAATGAAGAAATTGAACAAAAAGGACTTGGTTCGAGGACTTCCTAAATTGGATTTTGATAAGGAAGAGGAATGCCAACCTTGCATACAAGGGAAACAAACCAAATCCTCCTTCAAATCCAAAGGAGTCATGAGTACCAATAGAGTTCTTGAGCTTCTTCATATTGATCTATTCGGACCAATGAGAACACAAACGCTTCGTGGCTCCAAGTATTGTCTTGTTATTATCGATGATTTCTCTAGATATACTTGGACTTTCTTTCTCATTTCTAAAAGCGATACACTTGATGTTTTCTCGAGATTTTGTAAACGAGTTGAAAATGAAGCTTCTTGCCATGTTGTTTTTATCCGTAGTGATCATGGGGGAGAGTTTGAAAATGATCTTTTTGAATGTTTTTGTGAAAAATCGGGTTATTCGCACAATTTCTCTTCTCCTCGCACACCTCAACAAAATGGAGTTGTTGAGAGGAAGAATAGGTCGCTACAAGAGATGGCTAGGACCATGCTTCTTGAATTTGACACTCCTAAGAAGTTTTGGGCTGAAGCCGTTAGCACGTCATGTTTTGTGCAAATCCGAGTTTTCACACATCTGACTTTCAAGAAAACCCCCTATGAACTATGGCATGGTAGGAAGCCATCTATTGATTTCTTTCATGTTTTCGGATGTCCTTGTTTTGTTTTAAACACTAAGGATTCTCTCGACAAGTTTGATCCGAAATCATATAAGGCTTTCTTCCTAGGCTATAGCACTACTAGGAGGGCATATAGAGTATTTAACATTGAATTGTCTAAAATTGAAGAATCTATAAATGTTAAATTTATTGAAACTAACCCTGTTGTTGGCAAGCATATTGGTGATGATGATGTTACAGATGAAATAATTCCTATCTTAAAAGATCTCAACATCAAAGACAAAGGCAAGCAGGTTGTAGAAGAAGAAAAAGAAGAAGAAAAGAAGGATCCCACTCCCCGCTTTGCAAAGAATCACCGCAAGGAGTTGATCATTGGCAATCCATTTGAGAGAGTGAGGACACGAGCTGCTCACAACAAAGAACACGCAGATAGTGCCTTCATCTCCCAACTAGAGCCAAAGAACATCAAAGAGGTCCTTGGTGATGATGAGTGGATCCTTGCCATGCAAGAAGAGTTTGAGAAATTTGAGAAGAATCGTGTGTGGACTCTAGTTCCAAGACCAAGTGATAGAAAGATCATTGGCACCAAATGGGTCTACTGCAACAAGCTTGATGAGCAAGGAAAAGTGGTAAGGAACAAAGCAAGGTTAGTAGCACATGGTTACAACCAACATGAAGGTACTGATTTTGATGAAACTTATGCTCCTGTTGCTAGATTAGAATCTATCCGTATGCTACTTGCCTTTGCTAGTTATAAAAATTTCTTGCTTTATCAAATGGATGTTAAAAGTGCATTTTTGAATGGTACAATCGAGGAGGAAGTATTTGTTGCTCAACCTCCAGGCTTTGAAAATGACATTTTACCCAATCATGTTTATTTGTTGCAAAAAGCTCTCTATGGACTCAAAGAAGCACCTCGAGCTTGGTATGAGAAATTAAAAATTTTTTGTTAGATAATGGGTATGTCATGGGCAAAGTTGATTCTACCTTATTTCTAAAACACACTTCTAACCATTTTCTTATCATCCAAATATATGTTGATGATATCATTTTTGGCGGGACTGATCTTGATCTTTGCAAGGAGTTTAGTTCTCTTATGCAGAGTGAATTTGAAATGAGCATGATGGGTGAGTTGACCTTCTTCCTCAGCTTTCAAATCAAGCAAACAAAGGAAGGAAACTTCATCAACCAAGGTAAATACACAACTGAACTACTCAAGTGCTTTGGGATGGAGAACATGAAGCCGATGGATACACCCATGTCAAACACCGCCAAACTTGACAAAGATGAAGAAGGTGAAAACGTAGATGAGAAGCTCTATAGAGGTATGATAGGAAGTTTACTTTATTTAACTACCTCTAGACCTGACATTATGTTTAGTGTTGGCTTGTGTGCTCACTTTCAATCTTTCCCTAAGAAGTCACATCTCACTACTGTTAAGAGAATTTTGAGGTACTTAGCCAAAACTCAAAATTTTGGTCTATGGTATCCTAAATCAAGGGATTTTACTCTTACGGCATATAGTGATGCAGATTATGTAGGATATTTGATTGATAGAAAGTGCACAAGTGGCACTTGCTTCCTTCTAGGACCATGCTTAGTGTCTTGGTTCTCCAAGAAACAAAGCACAGTGGCATTATCAACTACCGAAGTTGAATACATCGCAGCTGGGAGTTGTTGTGCACATGTCCTATGGATGAAGCAAATGCTTCAAGACTTTAACATATTTTTTGATACTTCTCCTATCTATTGTGATAATACTAGTGCAATTAACCTTTCTTATAATCCTATATTGCATAGTAGAGCTAAGCATATAGAGGTTCACCATCATTTTCTTCATGACCAAATTGCTAAGAAAGATATCTATATCACACATGTGGACACGGAAAATCAGTTGGCAGACATTTTTACAAAACCTCTAGCTAGAGATCAATTTAATTTTATTCGATCTAAACTGCTCATTATTGATTTAAATGATATTGCTATGTGATCTAGCTAGTCGTCTCTATCCTATATGCTTGCTCATGTCATTCTTCACCTTATGTTTCCTATACGTGTTCGCTTGTGCTTAATTTGCCTATCAATATGCTTAGTTTTTGCTTGTTTTTGGGTTTTTATCGAATTTCGCTTTTTATTGATAAATAGTGCCCAATGATGAGCAAAATGTGCCTAGGTATGTTATTTATGCATAATAGAATGGAAAAATAAATTAAATAGGCATGTATGTGGCTAGAATCTAAGATTTAGACTGCTAGGTCAGGTTGACCTTCGGTCGAGTTTCACCCCAGAAAGCTCGACCAATCAGGAGCCGAGAGCTTGTCTTTAGTGGACCGTTCGGTTGAGTTGTACACCCTCATAACTCGACCGATCGACGGGTTGTGCCAACTTAAAAGTTAGGACCGGTCGACTATTTTCCCTTGCAACTAGAAAATAGCCGACCGATTCCTCATCTCCTGGCCCGTGCTCTCCACCCTAGCCCTAAACCTTCCTCATTCCTAACCCTAGGGTGCCTTAGCAGCCTGCTCCTGACCTCCCCGGGCGTCGGTTGTGTGTTCTCGTTGGTTTTTGAGGTTCGTTTTGCTTGTGTGTGTGATTTCTCCTCTTTCTTTTGCTTACATGGCCTTCCACAGAAGAAAACGTGTCGCCCTTAGCAATGCTCCAACCTCTTCCTCGACCCCACGGTTGATTCCTTTTGATAACACTACGTTTGTATCTCTTGAGGCGGTAAATAGGTATAAGGATCTTCTTCCTGGATCTCCTTTTCCTTTTCGCGCCTTAGTTGGTGCAACCCGTTTTCAAGACTATATCAACTCCATCGCGAAGCTTCTTTCCAAACACAACCTTTCCGCCCTTGCAATCGAAAGTGACTGCTTCAATAATCAGTTATCTAGTACAAAAGCAGTTCACGAGTTCTATGTTAATCTGTGTTGGAACTATGATTCGATTGTTCCCCCACCAAATACCGAAGTAGTCCTAACATCGATGATCGCTGGTCGTCGGTTTCAAATCTACGAGGAGAATTTCAATCTCTATCTTGCCGGAGATGAAGAAACCACTACTTGGCGCTGAGGCTATGACGAGTACTTTGATCTTTTAGACCCAGAAGGTTTTTACAAACATCATGAATTGACTTTACCGGATATTCATCGATTTTTGAAGAAACCTGACGTGGCCTATAAGAAGCGGTCCACCCTACCCTCCTCCCTTGACCTCCAGAGGCGCATCTTAGCCCTTGTGATTAACTGCAATATCCATCTGAAGCGTAATCAAACAGACATTGCAGAAAACACAACGGTTTTGATGTATTGTTTGTTGAACAATATAGGTGTCAAGTGGGCTCGTTACATTCTACATCATATGACCTGCTTTGACAAAGGTAAGAACACCAAGGGCACCAACCCTCCCTACCCAGCCTTGATCTGTGGTCTCTTCCAGTTCGCCACTGACAACTCACTCTTTTCTGACTTCCATTACCCGGTTGCTAGAAAGGGAGTGTGCATTAGTGAAATCACTCTTATGAAGGCTGTACCTATTCCTTCCCCTACCCCTGGTGCTTCTGGCTCTGCCTCAGCCTCAGCCTCTGCTTCTGGTGCCCCTCCCTCCTCCACCCAGGCTCCACCCCCGTAGCCACATCCCCGCCCTAGTCGTGCGTCGTTTAGAGCATCAAATGAAACCCTTCTTGGATACATGATGCAAGAACAGGCGTACAATCACCAGTTCCAGGATCACCTCCATCAAGATTTGTGTTCGATCATGTCTACCATGAACCTATCATGTGCTTCACCCTACCCTGTCTACCAGCCATACCCGGGTAGTGCTTATGCCTCTTATGCATATGAGCAGTATTTCCCTGCTCCACCACCATATGCTGCCGAGCCTTCCGCTGCTGCTCCACCTCAGTATCCCTCTGGTAGCTCCACTCCTGCATATCTACCGCTACCTCCTGGCCCCCTGGCCTCTCTGCTCTCTTCCTTGGGGGACTCTGCTTCGACCTTCCCACAGACCAAGGAGCTTCTTGCTCTTGGTATGTTGTGGGCCGAGCAGAATGCCCGTTGGCCCGGTCGCTCTTTTGGTCCTAACGACGAGGAGATGCCCGACCACGCTGAGGATGCAGACGAGGATGCTGATGCTGATGCTGATGATTGTGACGCTGAGGATGCTTCTGACGAGGATGGTGATGATGGTGCTGGATCTACTGCTGGCACAGCTGCTCCGCCTTCAGATGGCAATGAGGACTACAACCCCGGTGATGATGAGTAAGTAGTTGACATAGATAGCTTAGATGTCTAGGAGGTTGTCTTAGATTATAGTCTAGCATGTCTATTGTATATATCTTTCTAGACTCTTTTGCATAAGCAGCATCCTGGCACATTAGTCTGAGCTGTACTATTTTCTTATTCACTGTTTTCTCACTTTTATGGTTGTAGTCGCTTATGAGAATATATGTCTGAGTTGGAATATCATTGCTACACTTTGGCTATTTAATCTGTGTTATCTTATGATTGGTGTTTGTTGAGCTATATTTTGATTCTGACTTGGATTGTATGATCTCCTCTGTGGTTGTATGTTATATGCCTTTACAATGTTGTTTATTATCTTTTTCATATATGTGTGGTTGAGTCTTGGTGAAGACCTAGATTTTGCTCTTCTACACCCCCTACCTTTTTGATAATGTCCAAAGGGGGAGAAATATCTCATGGTTTGAGACTCAATCATATTGTTTCTTGTGATAATACTATTGCTTTCTTTCCTAAGTGATCCTTTTCTTGTTAATCTGTTGATTGATCATATGACATGCAAAGGATTACATATTACATGGATATTGGTTTTGCTATGTATAGAAAACCTAACATGCAGGTGAGAGGAAGCATAGTTTGAGGGGGAGCAATTCAAATTGTTCTTATCATGAATCCCCCTAATTCACAAGGCAAAGGTATAACTTTCTTATCCTTTTCAATATGTTTGAGGAATGGTTTGTCATTGTCAAAAAGGGGGAGAATGTTGACCAAGAGGTTATACATTACCTATATTTTGATAATGACTTAACCATTCCATTCATATGTATCTAACATGTGTGTTAAAGATTGTTTGCAGACATTAGGTACATGAAAAGGATCACATATACACGCCCTAGAATGGGCCAAGTGCAAGCCAAATTGACTACAAGTGTGCAATTTAGGATTTCTATGTAAATCACCTTAGAACATAAATGTAATCACTTGTAATGATGAATATGCTTGTAACTTAGAAGAGAAAATTGTTTGGGACAAAATTCACCAAGTGCTAATCACTTTTATTGCAAATTAGAAAATCAATTTCAGGCACTTGGTCGGTCAAGTTTCCCACCCTGAAACTCGACTAATCATCCTGACACTACTACAGAAACAGCATTCAATGTCGCTTTTCTGGGCGTCGGTTCTTTAGGAAAACCGATGCCTAAAATATTAGACGTCGGTTATTTAGGCAAACCGACGTCTATATTCGAAGACCAGCCAGACACGGGTACCGCTTTGAATACAGCGTCGGTTGTTAATAACAAACCGACGCCTAAAGTCGCCCGTGAAATCCAATTTTCGAGCAAAAAAAATAGTGTCACTTTCAGCGTCGGTTATGTAGATAGAAACTGACGCCTATGCGCGATGAAAATTTGCGCGAAAAGTTTCACTTTCAGTGTCGGTTAACCTTCTATAACCGACGCTGAAAGTGGTTCCCGCCAAACATTTTCGTGAAAATATCGTCCAATTGGACGTCGGTTGGTTCAAACAACCGACGCTAAAGCATAATAGGCGTCGGTTGTGTAGATAACCGACGTCGTTGATCAACTTAATAGACCCGATACCCGGCTCTTCCCCCTTTCTTCCTATTTCATTGCGACTTCTCTTATGTGTTGCTGCTCGCCGCCGTTCTCCCAAAATCACCCATCGTCGGTTGCTGCTGCTCGCCGCCGCTGCTCTGGTTCTCTTCTGCTCACCGGCGCCGCTGCCCGCCGCCCGCCGCTGCCCGCCGCTGCTGCTTCTTCTCCTGGTGCTTCTCCGGCCGGCGCCTGCTACTTCTCGGACCGTCAGTTGCTTCTGCCCGCCGCCCGCCCCCGGTCGTTTGTTGCTGTCGCTGCCACTGCTGCTCTAGCTCCTCCACACGCTGCTGCCGCCGGCGGTCCTCTCCACACTAGCTCCAGGTAGCGCTACCTCTCCTTCTCCCTAGCTATTTACCAACATGCAGCAAGCACGACCATGGCTGTGTTGGCCTACCACGGCCGTGTTGGACAGCACGGCCGTGCTTGCTGTTGGTAAAGATATGAACAAATTTTCATGTAATGTTTTATGTAAATCCTAGGATATGAACAAATTTTTTGCTTGCATATATTTGTGCTTCTTATCCTAATGTTTGACTTAATTCAGTAAATTTTGATGCATGTTGAAATAAGATTTAAACTTGTAAATTCTAGCATCCTAATTTTATTGATTAAACCTAACATTGATGAAACCCTAACATCAATTGTGATGAAACCCTAACATTAATTGTGATGAAACTCTAACATGTACATATCTATTATTGTGTTTGTTGGCCTAGAAACCCGTCCAAGATTGACTCATTAGGAGTAAATCTTGGATAGTCCCCAGTTTGGGACTGTTCTTGAACACCTAATCTCACTTAGGATGTAAGTGTATAATGTGTATTGGGTTTTTGAGAAAATTTTGGTAGCATTTCCCCGTTTGTTCTCTAAGTACATATGTACTTAGAGAACAGCGGGGAAATGCTGTCGAAATTTTCTCAAAAACCCAATACACATTATACACTTACTAGTGAGATTAGGTGTTCAAGGATGGGATAGGTGGTACACATTTATTATATATAAGAATGACATCAAATGTGTTTGTTGGCCTAGAAACCCGTCCAAGATTGACTCATTAGGAGTAAATCTTGGATAGTCCTCAGTTTGGGACTGTTCTTGAACACCTAATCTCACTTAGGATGTAAGTGTATAATGTGTATTGGGTTTTCGAGAAAATTTCGGCAGCATTTCCCCGTTTGTTCTCTAAGTACATATGTACTTAGAGAACAATGGGGAAATGTTGCTGAAATTTTCTTGAAAACCCAATACACATTATACACTTACTAGTGAGATTAGGTGTTCAAGGATGGGATAGGTGGTACAAATTTATTATATATAAGAATGACATCAAATGTGTTTGTTGGCCTAGAAACCCGTCCAAGATTGACTCATTAGGAGTAAATCTTGGATAGTCCCCGATTTGGGACTGTTCTTGAACACCTAATCTCACTTAGGATGTAAGTGTATAATGTGTATTGGGTTTTCGAGAAAATTTCGGTAGCATTTCCCCGTTTGTTCTCTAAGTACATATGTACTTAGAGAACATCGGGGAAATGCTGCCGAAATTTTCTGGAAAACCCAATACACATTATACACTTACTAGTGAGATTAGGTGTTCAAGGATGGGATAGGTGGTACACATTTATTATATATAAGAATGACATCACATTATACACTTAGGATGTAAGTGTATACCCTAATCTTTTCCTAATATATACTTGTTTTCTCTGATCATAGAATGGATACATCATGGATGTCCATTCGTAATCGTTGCACCCCAGAGTTTATATCTGGTCTTCATCAGTTTATTAGATTTGCCGAGGAACATAGGAAAAAACCTACAGATAGGTTCTACTATCCATGTAGGCATTGCGGTAACAACTTGAAAGTCAACACTGGTGAGGAAATCAAAACTCATGTCATGTGTAACAGGATTGTACAAGGCTATACAGAATGGCACTGGTATGGAGAGATTTCAAAATCGAAACCAGTAGATGTCGATAGCAGTGCTTGGGTGGAAGAAGAAATTGCCTCCGATGACGTAAATGTGAACGAACCAGTTCCAGCAGACATCGTTGATGCGATGCTGGATAGTTGTAGGGTAGAGCACACCGATCCACCTCCTATCTTTAGAAACATTGTGCATGATGCTGAGATATCATTATACACAGGGTGTGCTAAGTTTACGAAGCTTAGCGCTGTGTTGAGATTGTATAAGTTGAAAGCTAACAATAGATGGAGCGACAAAAGCTTCACTTCATTGTTGACTTTGTTGAAAGAAATGCTTCCTGAAGGAAACGAGCTGCCAATCTCAACATACCAGGTAAAGAAAATGTTGTTCCCAATGGGAATGGAGGCCAAGAAGATACACACATGCCCGAATGATTGTGTATTATTTCAAAAGGACTATGTAGATTTGAAAGATTGTCCAAAATGTGGTGCGTCAAGGTATAAATTGACGACTTCGGGGGAGTCCAAAACTGGTTCTCCTACCAAGGTGTTGTGGTATCTACCTATAATATCACGGTTTCAACGCTTGTTTGCAAATCCGAAAGATGCGAAGAATTTGAGGTGGCATGCAGATGTTAAGAAAAATAATGATGGGATCCTACGACATGCGTCTGATTCCCCACAGTGGAAGAAGATTGATCTATTGTACCCCAAATTTGGTGAAGAAGATAGGAATCTAAGACTTGGGCTTTGTACAAATGGGATGAATCCGTACGGGACATTGAGCAGCCAACATAGCACTTGGCCAGTCATGCTTGTTATATACAATCTTCCTCCCTGGATAAGTATGAAAAATAAGTATGTTATGTTGTCGTTGTTGATATCGGCCCCTAAACAACCCGGAAATGATATCGATGTTTATCTTGAACCTTTTATTGATGACTTAAAGAAACTTTGGGCTGAAGGTGTGATGACCTATGATGCTTCAGCAAGAGAGACATTTTGTTTGCACGCTATGTTGTTTTGCACTGTTAATTACTTTCCAGCATATGGGAATTTGTTTGGATATAGTGTCAAAGAAGCTAAAGCGTGTCCTATATGTGAAGAAAACACTGATTCAATAAGACTAAAACATGGCGGAAAGACTGTATATCTTGGTCATCGAAGGTTTCTTTCAATATTCCATCTGTATCGTAGGAAGCGCAAAGCATTCAATGGATGGAATGATGAACGGAGTGCACCTAAACCTATACCAGGGGATGTTGTTTATGCAAGAGTAAAATACATTGTCAATGAATTTGGTAAGAAATCACAATGTAGTATGGCCACACAGAGTGACAATTCTTCATTCAAGAAGAAGTCAATATTTTGGGATCTTCCTTATTGGAGTTCTTTGACAGTCAGGCATTGTATCGATGTAATGCACGTTGAGAAAAATGTCTGTGATAGCATCATTGGTACTCTGTTAAATATATCAGGTAAGACTAAAGATGGGATAAAATCTAGACTGGACCTATGTGAAATGGGAATAAGGTCAGAATTAACAGAATTAGGTGAAATGGGTAATAAAAGAACATACTTACCTCCCGCTTGTTACACGTTGTCTTGAAAGGAGAAGAAAACTTTTTGTGAATGTTTGGTAAATGTTAAGGTGCCACATGGTTACTCATACAACATCCGTAGATTGGTATCAATGAAAGATCTGAAGTTGATAGGTCTTAAATCTCATGATTGTCACACTCTAATGCAACAAATATTGCCCGTGGCAATTCGATCTATATTGCCGAAGCATGTAAGGTTTGCAATTACCAGACTTTGTTTCTTTTTCAACAGTCTATGCAGCAAAGTTATTGACCCTGATACTCTCGATAATTTGCAAAGAGAAGTGGTTGTTACCCTATGTCAGCTTGAGATCTATTTCCCTCCTTCATTCTTTGATATCATGGTACATCTTGTTGTCCACTTGACTAGGGAAGTGAAAATGTTGGGACCAGTTTTCTTGCATTGGATGTATCCCTTTGAACGATACATGAGCGTTTTTAAAGGTGATGTTCGAAACCGTTATCGGCCTAAAGGGAGTATTATTGAAGGTTATGTGGCGAGAGAGGTTATGGATTTTTGCAATGACTTTCTCAGTGGTAATGACACTCCTGATAATGACAAGAATATTGAGGAGGGCAAAGGAATTTTGGGATCACGGGTGAAAGTAATCAGCCGTGAGCAGTTGGAACAAGCTCACTTGTATATTTTACACAATATGGACGAAGTGAGTGTTTATATCGAGGAACATACCAATTTCATAAAGAGACAACATCCTCGAGCAAGTTCAATGTGGCTTGCTAGAGAGTATAATAAGACTTTTACTAAGTGGTTTGAAGATAAAGTCTTACATCAACTATCTCAAACACCAAATGATATTACAGAAACTATCAAATGCCTCACCTTTAAACCAAAACCGAATGTTATGCCTTATGAAGGGTTTGACATTAATGGATTTACATATTACACAAAGTGCCAAGATGATAAGAGTGTCGTCCAAAATAGTGGGGTCACTCTTCAAGCGTCGACTATGTACTTTGCAAGTGCAAAGGATAAGAGTCCACGTGAAGCTAAAATGTCATATTACAGTGTCATTGAAGACATTTGGGAGTTTGACTACATAGATTTCAAAATTCCGCTCTTTAAATGTAATTGGGTTGATAACACCAAAGGAGTTATAGTGGGTGAATTGGGTTTCACTTTGGTGAACTTTGAAAAGATTGGCGAGAAGGGTGAACCATTCATATTGGCATCACAGGCGAAACAAATATTCTATATGGATGATCCTGCAAATGATAAATGGTCGGTTGTTCTTCATGGTAAAAGACAGTTCATTGAAGATCCTATAGATGAAGAAGAGTACTATGATAAGTATGATGACTCCAGTCCATTCTCAGTTGGGTTGCCAACTCCACAAAATATTGAAGCTAATGATGACTTATATGTGCGCGGAGATCACAATGAAGGATTGTTAATTTATAAAAGATCACAATTTTAGAGACATGTATGTTTATACAAATGCTAAATGTTTGCCTTTTTCTAGTTAATACAAATGCTAAATGTTTGCCTTTTTCTAGTTAATACAAATGCTAAATGTTTGCCTTTTTAATGACATTTTCAGATGGTTGACCATGATGAGCATGATGAGCATGAAGTCCATGATGAGCATGTTGTCCATGACGAGCATGGCGAGGATACCAATGTAAGTTCTAAAAACATATCCTGTATTTCTATAAAATTCATTATCTTCTAGTTATGTCATATATCTTATATTTCTATATTGGGCTAATTCAGTGTGTTTATTTTTGTCAAATTTTAGGTTGATGATGCACATGTACCCACTGAAGCACTGGAGCAACTTGATGCGCAACACCAAACACTTAACAAGAAAAGGGGCATCACTCTGTTGAAGAAGTTAATAGCGCTTAGTGGCAGTGGATCCAAATTGGTTGTGGAGTTTGATAATGGAGGAAATGAAATTGGAGTGAACCGCAATAATTTTGTAAACTATCTTGGGTGTACCACTCGGAGGCATTGTGGTGTTAAGTATGATAACTGGCATAAAGTTCCTCAGGGGAAAAAAGACTTGATATGGAAGGATTTATGCCTGAGTTATTATTATTTGCAATTCTATTTTGTAGATTACAAATTCTATTATTTGCAATTCTATTTTGGATACTAGTTAATAACATTTCTATTTTACAGAATCTGTTTGCATTGGATGAGAAGTTGCATCATAAAAGTGTGATGCAACACGTTGGAAAGATGCTTAGGAATTATAGGACAAATCTGAACAGAGAATACATAAAAGAGGGTGATAAGAAAAAGAAGTCAGCCCTTGAACAATGGAACTTTTTGGACAAAGAAGATTGGGACAATTTTGTTGCTTCAAGAAAATCTGAAGAATTCAAGGTATTAGGTGTCACTCCCAATTTAATTAATATACATTGTATTCACCTATTCAAGATTAACATTTAGTGATACTAACCAAATCATTAATGTGCATACTAACTAGGCCCTCAGTGACGCACAAAAAGCAAGACGTGCACTGAATGTGCATGACCACACTATGGGTCCAAAAGGCTATGCAAGCATTCACCAAAGACTACATGCGGAGTCTGCGGCTACTCAGGAGTTTGCTCCTACTCAGGAGTCTGCTCCTACTCAGGAGTCTTCCACACCCATGCCTTGCCATGATATCTGGATAGCTGGGAGGCAAAACAAGCATGGTGAAATAAAGAAGCCTGTAACTGCTGAGGCGGCTACGAAAATGGTAAAATACAACTCTTAGAGAAATCGTTTGAATATTGATTATTTGTGGTGTTAACTTACCAATTTCTGTTGATGGTGATTAGCGGGAGCTGCACGAGCAGAGGAAACAAGGCACGTTCATCCCTCAGGGCACAAGGGATGAATTGACAGTTGCTCTGGGTAACCCAGAGCATCCTGGACGTGTTAGGGGTGCAGGCGCTGGTGTGGGCATCAAAGCATTCTTTGGGCCATCCCAGCGCAAACCCAGAGCGGGACTTTCTCAAGAAGAGGTAACCTATTCTTTTTTTAGAATGTTACTGCAAAAGGAAATTCAATAATAAGAAGCTAATGTTTTTTTATCCATGTATAGGAGAATAAGAGAGTCGAGGATATAGTTGCTAAGAAGGTCAACGATGTAGTTGCTGAGAAGGTCAAGGAAGAATTGTTGTGGTGGCAGGCATCTCAGGCTTCCAATCAGCCTATGGAGACCCACTCTTCTCCTGATGCATAGACTGCGAGTAATCCTGGAGACCCATCGCCTAACACGTCTGCTGTAAGTATTGTTTATGACATTGTAGCTAGTCTTTTCAAGATGATATGTTTTCAAGATGATATGTATATATGTATAACATTCTTTACGTAAATTTGTAGGCATTGAAGCCATGCCGCTTAAGAATGCAAGACTATGTTGTTGCAGAGGTGCAGGCTTACCAGTCCCTTCCTGGGGCAACGTTTCATGGGACTCCAATGCCGCAGGGCTACATTCGTGTGAGCCCGATATGTGTATTACCAGATTGGAGGGAAGTTGCGTTTCCATATGCCCACCCAGATATTGATACACTTGGTGAGGCAGAAGGCGGGGTCATATTGTGGCCCAAAGCAGATGTCGTCTACACTACTGAAATTGTAAGATAAATTTACATTGATTTAGACTGTTAATGTTTATATATGAGGTCAACTGATATGAAATTATATATACAGGTTAAAAAGAAGACACCAGGAGCACCTAGGCCTCCACCTCCACTTCCCGCATTACCAAGTTGGGTTCCAACTGACCTAACATACCCGTTAGGTCCTGCTTGTAGGGGAATGGCATGTTGGCTACGGGCACATAATATACATTGCCCTATAATTGTTTCTTTAGATGTAGATTATGCAGGTCAATCATACGATAGCTCTTTATTTATACAAGATATTATTGAGCTGTTTATGTATGCTTGGTTGAATACATCAATGATAGAGACATGGATAAGGTGAGATCTTGTTTATACATCTATATACCTTGTGAAAGATCCGGTGATCTGGTTTCTTATATATTAATGCATACGTAATACATATTTTGCAGCTACTTAGTCGAAGATCAATGCAAACAATTTGCATTTGATCATGTGGGATTTTTGATTCCATCATTGATTAGTATGGTAGCTAAAGACCTCGATAGTGTTCAACAATACTGTATAGATGCTTTTACAATTTTTGGTCAGCAAAAGAGGACGATAATAATAGCTCCATTCAATGTCAAGTAAGTTTACTTTATTTATAATTTGGACTTAAGAAAATTCCATTTTTATTGTGCATTTTGAGTTATTAATTGTTAACTTTTTACCTCTAGCGGTAAACATTGGGAGTTACTAGTTATTGTCCCCGGGACGTTCACTGTTTATTATCTAGATCCTGCGGGAAGTACATTAAACACTAAAATTGGACACGTAATGAGAATGCCATTATTCTGGTGAGAAATATTTCATTTTTGTATCCGTTAACATCTGTTATTACATTACTATTTACTTATGCAATTTACTGTGTTATATTAACATGTAAGGGTTTAGATGCATTCAAAAAGGCTGGAGGAACGGTCCTAAGGAAAAAGAACCAGCCAATAAATTGGCAGAACATACAAGTAAGTTCCCGACTCCAATGTATATATTATTGATGTGAATTGTGCTTAGTTGTATTATTTTGTATGTTTCAATTTATAGTGTGCTACACAAGACAACGGCTGGGCATGCGCTTAATATGTGATGTGATTTATGCAGATGATTATCCGACATGCCGCATTGGACATCGATAACATACATGAGGTATTATATATAGTCTCATTAGTTAGTATGAAATATATCAATCTTATTTTTATATTATTACTTATATATATACATCATTCTCTTTGCAGGTGTTTAAAACTGACCACACTATAGGTAAACGCTTAAAAAATATACATGCTCCATATACGATGGAAGCATTAGATGAAATAAGAGAAGAATGGGCAAAAGCCATACAAGCAGTGGCAACTGTAAGATATAATTGGGATGTTGATAGTGATAATGAATGATACTTTGTAAATGAATATTTCTGAATGTTAATACATGTATTTGAATGTTTCTATATGTGTGAATGTGAGAATTGAATTGATGTCTGAATGTATCTACTTGTGTGAAATTTTCCTTGGGACTTTTGCAGGTTTGTGGCCTGTTTGTAGGCTGATATCAATGGATGTCGTAAACCTGCATTTCAGAAAACTGAACTGTAGGTTCTCATCCTGGTGACCAGCCACAGCAGGCCTGCAAAATGATATAAAAAAAATAGATATAGGCATCGGTTATTTACAGAAAACTGTCAGCAAAGACCTACAACGTCGGTTATTGGACAAAAACCGATGCCTAATAGTACAAACAACCCGACCGTGCAGGATAGCACAGTCGTGGTGGAAAAGGCGTCGGTTATTCATATAAAACCGACGCCTATAGTACTAAACACGGCCGTGTCGTCTTGAAGTATGGCGTCAGTTTTTTTATAGAAAACCGACGCCAAAAGGGTTCGCGCCACAGAAAACAGCATCATCTAGGACTCTTTTGGTGTCGGTTATCTACTAAAAGACCGACGCCTATATGGACTATTGGCATCGGTTAAAAAACCGACGCCGAAGTGTTCGACCTTTAGTGGCGCCCACATAGGCGTCGGTCAGAAACCGACGCCAAAGGGGGTTAAACAACCGACGCCAAAGGCTATTTCTGTAGTAGTGTGAGTCGATTTTCTAAAGATTGCAATTGGTCAGTTGTGCACTCACAGAACTCGACCGATTGGGTAGTAGGCCATTTCCATTTGAAATGGTCGGTCGAGTTTCCTCAGGACAAACTCGACTGATCATTTGACAATCGGATTGCCTACTACTTGATCGGTCGAGTTACACCCATTGATACTCAACCGAATGCACTGTACGGAATTTGTAGAAAAAGTAATATGACCGTTGGTGAATTGTTTTGGGAAAAAATATAGCCGTTTTCTTGAAGGAAAAATGATCACTTTTGCACCCAAGTGTCCCACAACATAAAGGGCAACCCTCAACTATAAATAGAACCCCTTGGACTTCATTCCAAGCTGCTCTTTCATTGCAAACTTGGTTCTAGCTTAGTTGAGAGTGTTCCAAGCCCTTGAGCCCCTTTCTCTCTCTACCTTCAAGACAATTTCGTTAGAGTGAGTTAGGTCCCTGTGTATGAGAGCTATCATTTGTGTTATGTAAAGCTCTACTTTCTTTCTTCCTACCTCCAAATCAAATTGAAGATTGATTGAAGCTACTTCTCTGAGTGAAAGAGGAGTTGTTGTTGTTCTTCTCCGAGTGAAGGGGAAGATGTGTTGCTGATCTTCAAGAGTGAAGATTGATCATTTCTCCAGCTCCCTTGGTGAAGGGAAAACGTGGGCAAGCTCTCCAAGTGAAGGAGAGGTGCAAGGCAAGCTCAAGTAAGATAGGTAAATCCTACAAGGCTAAAGACAAAGGTGAGATTGGGTAAGTCCTTTGAAGATGGCCGAAGAATCTTGCTTTGTGGGTAAGCCCTTGGATAGGTAGAAGATCTTAGCTTGAGTAATTAATCCCTTGGTTGTGTGGTTTGCGTATCTTGTAATCTTATCGTGATATATAAGAGGACCAAGTTGCAAATCCTAGAGTCTAACCAACTCAAGGTAGTGGACTGACATCGCTCCTAAGTTTAGGATGTGGAACCACTCTAAACCACCTGTCCAAGTGCATGATATTCATTATCTCTTATCCTTGCTTTGTATGCTAAAATAGGATATCAAATTGCTGCTTGCATTAGTTTTTGCACTACAATTAAATTGGTGGTCTAATCGATTTTGTGAAGTGTGTGTAGCTCTATTCACCCCCCTCTAGAGCCCATTGATCCAACAGAAGGTGGCTATGGCTGAAGTTATTCCTGAATACAAGTCTATCACTGAGACCCTCAAACTCTTAGTTGTCAAGCAAGACCATATCGAATCATCCCTTACTGCATTTGGAAGAGGACGCTCACCCCCTAAACAACAAGAACAGATCAAGTTAGCTTCACTGTTCTGCGAAGCATGCAAAAGTACTGATCATTCCACTTTAGCATGCAATGTTCTTTATGATGTTGTTCTAAGAAACGCATGTAGACAAGGGGATAATAGTCAATTAGAACATCTTAATGTCGTCAACACCATTCTTAGTCAAGGATACTACAATCCAAATCAAAATAGGAACCATCTTAGTTTTCAATATGGAAATCCTTCAGGAGCAGAAAACTCACAACAACTTGGTTCAACTAACCAACAAAGAAGCCTACCAGGATTTCAGTATAACCAACAACAAAACTTTGGAAATCAAGGGAACTTTAGGAGAAACTTCCAGAATAGGAACTTCAACAATTATCAGAATAATTTTCAATTTCAGAACCCCAACCAAGTCCCTTACCAGAACCAACAACAAGGGCAACAAGCTACCCCCAACTCTCCTGATGACAAGCTATCGGGCATTGAAAAGATGTTACAATCGCAACAAAATTGATAGCTAGCCAGCAAACTATGATAGCTAACCAGCAAGCCCATCAGAAAGCTATTGAATCTCAACTAGTACAGCTGGCAGCTAGTATGAAACCACCTGCAGGAGCCTTTACTGGCCAACCAGAAAACAATCCCAAGCATCCAGAACAACTGAAGGTTGTCACCACCAGGTTAGGAAAAGACTATTCTGATCCTCCTGTCAAGACACCTGTGGTTATTACATATGAGAATAAACCTGTGATCATCCAAGACTCAACAACACCTGAGTCTCAACTAAAAGAAGCAACAAATGCCGATAAGACAGACGAGCAAAGTTCTGAGAAATCAACTATTGTAGAAACGGAAACACCAGAACCAGATGTTCTTATGTACAAGCCTTGTATACCTTTCCTAACTCATTTGAGGCAGACCAAGCTTGACACTCGATTCAACAAGTTCAAGGAAGCCATGAAAAAGCTTCATGTTGATATACCTTTTCTAGATGCGCTGGCTGAGATACCAGCCTGGACAAAGTACTTGAAGTCACTTCTCACCAGGAAATATGTAACTGAGGAATATGAGATAGTCAAGTTAGCAACAACTACTTCAGACATAATCCAGAGTAAGATGCCCAAGAAGTAGAAAGATCTAGGATCTTTTGGGATCTCCTGCCATATCGGTGATTCTTTGTGTAAAAAGGGATTAGGAGATCTTGGTGCTAGCATTTCCATCATGCCACTTAGCCTTTACAAGAGGCTAGAGTTTGTTGAACTGCTCCCAACTGACATGACCATACAACTTGTAGATAACACTGTCACTCTACCCTTAGGAATCATTGAGGATGTCCCTGTTAAGGTGGGCAAAGATTCTTATGACCCTTGTGACTTTGTCATCATGGATATAAAGGAAGACACTAGATACCCTCTCATCTTTGGACGTCCATTCCTCACCACTGTAAGAGCTCTGATTGACGTCAAAGCAGGAACTTTGTTACTCTGATTAGGTAAAGAAACTCTCGAATTCAAGGTTTTTGAAAGCATGTGAAGACCGAGCATGCAAGAGGAAGTCTACTTGATTGAGTGCGTAGAGCAGATGTCACTCCTCATGCAGGAGGATTATGAACAAGAAGATCCTTTAGGAATGACCCTTACTAATCCGAACACAGAAAGTTCAGATTATGAATAAGTAAAAAGTTGTGTTTTCCACCTCGATGCTACTTACAAAGATCTTGAAGCCAAGGTTGAGGAACTAAAAGTAGTGGATGTTACTGAAGAAGCATGTGAAAAGCCACAAGCTCCTGAAAAGAAGACCATATCGGAAGGATTGAAATACGTGTTTCTAGATGAACTCAAGGTCTGTCCCATCATCATAAATTCAGATCTAACAGTGGAATAAGAAGACAAACTTTTGAAGGAATTGAAGGAAAGAAGAAAAGCAAACAGC
Organism: Alisma plantago-aquatica; assembly: GCA_963693085.1. Lineage (NCBI taxonomy): Eukaryota > Viridiplantae > Streptophyta > Magnoliopsida > Alismatales > Alismataceae > Alisma > Alisma plantago-aquatica. The sequence continues at coordinate 804,691,671 of OY856414.1, read as the reverse complement.
TACAAGATGAGCGACCTCGCTGGGGTTAGTCAAGCGTTGTGCATGCACAAAATCCCCATGATGGAATATCACAAACTAACGGTTCAACATCAATAGAAATTGAATCCAAATATGAAGGAAGTAGTCCGTCATGAAGTCATTAAACTGCTCACTACTGGAATAATCTATCCGATATCAGACTCACCATGGGTAAGTCTCGTGCATGTTGTCCCAAAGAAAGGTGGAACAACTGTGATACGAAATGAAAATGATGAACTCATCCTCACTCGAACAGTTATAGGGTGGAGGATGTGCATTGATTACAGGAAGTTAAACAAGGCAACTTGAAAGGATCATTTCCTAATGCCTTTTCTTGATCAAGTATTAGAAAGATTGGCACATCAAGAATATTTCTGTTACCTTTATGGTTACTTTGGATTCTATCAAATACCCATACATCCAGATGACCAAGAGAAAACTACTTTTACCTGCCCATTTGGAACATATGCATTTAGAAGGATTCCATTCGGCCTCTGTAATGCACCTGCAACTTTTCAACGTTGCATGGCAACCATATTCGCTGGTCTCACTGAAACAATTATGGAAGTTTTTATGGATGATTTTTCGGTTTCCAGAAATTCATTCGACTCATGCCTAAAACACATCTCCCTCATCCTCAAATGGTGTGAAGAAGCACAACTTGTGTTAAATTGGGAGAAGTGTCACTTTATGGTAAAGGAAGGCATTGTCCTCGGCCATAGGGTCAGTAATCGAGGAATTGAAGTAGACAAGGCCAAGATCGAAGTAATTTCCAAGCTCTCTATCCCAATTAATGTAAAGGAGGTCCGTGCATTCCTAGGTCATGTGGGCTTTTACCGATTTTTTATAAACGAGTTCTCAAAGATAACCAAGCCGATGACAAATTTGCTGCTAAAGGATGCTGAGTTCAATTTTGACGGAGAATGTGTTAAAAGTTTCAACCATCTAAAGCATGCTCTTACAACAACACCCATCATCATATCCCTTGATTGGGATCACCCTTTTAAAATTATATGTGATGCCAGTGATTATGTTGTGGGTGTTGTCTTGGGTCAATGTATAGAAAAGAAACATTATGTGATCTACTATGCATCGAAAACCCTCAATGAAGCTCAGAGGAATTATGCAACTACTGAGAAAGAATTTCTTGCGGTCGTGTATGACTTTGACAAATTCAAATCCTACCTCATTGGTTCAAAAGTCATTGTCTACACGGATCATGTCGCTATCTGTTATCTCCTGGCAAAGAAAGTTGCTAAACCTAGGTTAATTAGATGGATTCTCCTCTTACAAGAGTTTGATCTGGAGATAAGAGACAAGAAAGGTACATAGAATGTCATGGCAGACCACCTCAGTCATATCCAGACCCTAGAAACCGAGAAGATCCCCATCAACGATTCTCTTCTAGATGACCAGCTTATGAAAGTTTCAGAGGCTATCCCTTGGTACACAAACTATGTGAACTACCTAGCTGCGGGTGTCATCCACCCTGAATGCACCAAAAGTGCAGTGAAGAAATTCCTGCATGATGTAAAAAAATATCATTGGGATGAGCCATACCTCTTCAAACTCTACGTTGATGGCCTATACAGATGATGTATCACGGAAGAAGAAGCTCAACTTATTTTGGAGCAATGTCACTCATGCCCAGTTGGAGGCCATATGAGCCCTAAGAAAACTACCTTGAAAGTTTTGCAATGTGGATTCTTTTGACCAACCATATCTAAAGATTCCTACAACTTTGTTTTATCATGTGACAAGTGCCAGAGAACGGGTAACATAGCCAAAAGAGATGAGATGCCACTGAACTTGTGGCAAGAAGTCGAGATATTTGATGTCTGGGGTGTGGACTACATGGGTCCATTCCCATGTTCTCATGGATTTTCCTACATCCTAGTGGCGGTGGATTACGTCTCAAAATGGGTCGAAGCCATACCAACTATCACTAGTGATTCCAAACCTATCATCAAAATGTTCAAAGATATCATTTTCTCCCGATTCAGAAACCCACACACTGTGATTTCCGACGGAGGTTCTCATTTCATGGAAAGAAGCTTTGAAGCATTATTGAGGAAATATGGTGTAACTCACAAGGTAGCCTCACCCTACCATCCACAAACTAGTGGACAAGTAGAGATTTCTAACTGTTAACTCAAGGCTATTTTGGAAAAGACTGTAAGCCGCAATCGGAAAGATTGGTCAATAAAAATCAATGACGCCTTGTGGGCCTACCAAACTACTTTTAAAACCCCCCTTGGGACTACATCATTTCGACTAATCTATGGAAACTCATGCCACCTGCCGGTAGAATTAGAACATAAGGCATGGTGGGCAATAAAACAACTGAATTTTGATATGAAAGAAGCAGGCCAAGCTAGGATTCTGCAACTCCAGAAGCTGGAATAACTTCGAATGATAGATTATGAGAATGCTTGAATCTATAAAAAATGCACAAAGTTGTGGGACGATGGTCATCTCAAGAGGAAGGACTTTCAAGTGGGAGACCAAGTTCTTATGTTCAACTCAAGACTAAGGTTATTCCCAGGAAAGCTCCATTCTCGATGGTCAGGACCTTACATCGTCAAGAGCATCTCCCCACATGGTGCTTTTTCTTTATGGAGTGAAAAGTCAGGCAAATTCGTGGAAAATGGTCAACGACTGAAGAGATATTTCACCTCAGCTCATACAGGCACCGAAGCAATAATGGAACTCACCAATCCAACAAATCCACCGTGAAAGTTGAATAAATCAAGTTGAGCCATCGACATAAAACAAAGGCGCATGACGGGAGGCAACCAAATCAAATAAATTTGTATTTAGTTTCAATTTTGAATTAGAATTTTTTATTAATTTTGTTTTTTATTTTTTAAATAATTTTGCACCAAATAAAATTGCATCGCGGGATGCTATCTTGAGTTCTGAATGGTCTTTATGTTTGAGATTTTCAGATGGAGGACACACACTGATTGGAACACAACCACATATGGTGGTCCAAATGGCATGAACTTTCCCCTCCATCTCAGATTTAGAGTTTGCTCGGGATGAGAAAATTTCTAAGTTCCGGGTGGAGGGTGGGTGGTATGTATCTTACTTTCCACTTTCACCCATCTAATTCAGACTTAAGATTTCATCGTTACATTTTTTGACCAAAATTTACCAAAATTTTCACCTTACCAATATTTTCAAAAAATTTTAAAGTTTTCCAAAGAAATTTGAACTGATACTAGATTAAGTTGTGACACTTTTCGTTTCAATCTCTATGCATTTTGTATCATTATACCCTCCTTATTCGAAGTAGATCCTCAAAAGGACCTTCTTTTGAAAACTAGCCTTTTGATTGAAATCATCTTATGAAGCTTATGAACCCTAACATCGTGATCTTTATGCATAAATGGCAAGTTTCTGTTGAACTGATAGGCATCAAACACATTGTGCTTCCTAACTGACTAGTGGAAGAACAACATGGAACCCCCACCAGATCCTTATCAAGTCATTATTTGAGTAGAGTACGATAAAGAGAACAACCTGGTGTACAAAATTGTAAATCAAGTTGCACTCTGATCTAAACTCTCTTCTATACTTCTTCTATCATCTTCGTACCCCTCCATCCATAAAAAAGAAACTAAAATAGCCAAAATAGTGCCAAACCCTAAGTTCGGGGTGGCACACCACTTCCATCTATATCTGCTTCTTCCATACCCCTCACAAATTAATAGGGGCGTACCACCAAGAAAAGATGCCAAAGCACACACAAAAAATGCAATATCGAGTCAAATAGAGGAGAGATTCACACACAAAAAATGCAATAAATGAAATTGCAAACAATATTATAAAAATCTTAAGTTGAATAGAGGAGAGATCTATTTCTTCCTTCCATACCACCCTTCACTCCCTTTTTTACTTATTGGCACAATAAATGCCTCCACTACCCTAAAATACACCAGTGTCAAATCAGATGCACACCTGTTGTTCTGTGGGTATCTCTGGACTCTTACAAAAATCCTTGACATACTTGTTGTTGGAAAAAGTAAGGAGGAAGTGAAGTTGGAAAGCAAACTCAGGAATGAAGATATGGTAAGATGTGTTCAGTGGTCTCAAGAAGTTGAGACGCTTAGTCATACTGAGCAGAAAAGAAACAATCGTGATGTGAAGAGGAGGCAATCACATGATCAGAAAGTATTCATTTGGCGACTATTTCAGATTTTGTGTTACTCGAGGATGAGAAGCATTTAAGTTTGGGGTATTCTGATGAATGCATATTCAACATGATTTTTAGTCACCTTTTTGGGACCAATTTGATTCAATACTTTCGATCTCATCTCCTAAATCTCACAAAATACAAGAATTCTTAACTAATTCAATTATCAAGATTATTGACTAGATTTATATTGATTTTGTGCAGGTCGTGATGAGGTTCAACCATCATATGGAATTCACTCAAGATCCTCTCAACCTTGGTCTTGACCAAATGGTTTTTCCTAGTCGATCTTGATCAATCGTTTTGTACCAAACGGTGTGCCCTAGTGGTCTTCCCATTTGGTTTTGACCTCTCGGTCTTAGCTATTCACTCACACGGTCCTCCACCTTCCACCTTCCCAAATGGTCCCAAAGACCATTTGAATCCAAGACTATTTGGCACCATACAGTGTCAAGACCGATAGGCCAGTCACCTGCAAGACTGTTTGGCCTCAAGACCATTTGGCCATCAAACGGTCTCCAAGACCCTTTCACCATCAAATGATTTCTAAGACCGATCGAGACTATCGATCCCCAAGACCTTTTGGATCTAAGACCATTTGGACACTCAAGCAAAGACTGATCAAGATCAAGACCGCTTGGACTGAGACTCAAGTCCGATCAAGCACAAACGGTCTTCAAGACCGATCAAAGCCCAGCGGTCTGCAACATCATTTGGCCAGCTACCGTTGAAGACCATTTGAAGCCAATGCATGTGAAGACTGATTGGAGCCAATCAGTTTCAAACCATTTGAAGGCAAAGTTCCAGGACCGTATGGGCAGTTCTTCCCAAGATCTTTTTGCTCATATAATTGGTCTGCAAGACCGTATGAAGATAGAATCCTGAGACCATTTGGATCTGTTTGGTCCTCACGACCATTTGGACACAGACTCGAGACCGATCAGAGGCAGAGACCGATTAAAGCCAAGGCTGTTTGGATGTCAAACGGTCTCCAAGACCATTTGCCCCAAACTGTTCAGGCAAACCATTTGCTCCAAACCGTTTGAAGAGAACTCACAGCAAAAATGTGAGGGCCCCATCCAAACCTATAAATAGGACCACAAGGATCCTCATTTGGGCATCGATCCAGGGATACTGATAGGATGCCTAAGTGCAAGGTTCAATCAAGATTCATCCTCCACACCTCCATCCTCCTTCCACACCATTATCACACCACCCACACCTCCTCTTGCTACGAGCTAGGAGGCCAAGAAGAGAAAGAAGGTGAAGAAGAAGGTCTGACCGGTCTGCCTCGGCGGTCCTTCCTCCTCATCTAGATCTGCCCTGACATGATGTAGAAGACCACATCATCTTCACTGATCTGCGACTATCTTATTCATCATGCTCATGGCAAAATCTTCCTTCTCTCTTATTATTCTTATTTCTCACATCATCAGTGAGTAGTCACTTTTCACTGGGGTGTGGGGACTAGCCCTGCATCCCATGCTTTCATCTCTTTTCATTTAAACATTCTAAGGCAATGTATATAACTTTCCATTTCATTGTTAATTTATAATGTTTGTAGTTTGATTTCCTGCTCGCTTTCATCTTGTTCTTCCCTATGTTATGAGAATTCCGTATGTAGGGAAGAATGTCGTTTAATGAGGTAGACTCCCTGACTAGAAATAGAATGGGATTCCTTGAGGTCGTAAGTGTATGATCCATGAGGGGATGAGCATCTAGCCTACGGTGATGCTTCTATGGTCTAAACATCCCATAGGGAGGGCTACAACCTTAGTTGGATTTTGTATCTTCTTTGTTAATCGTCGATGTTTGCTTGTAGATTAATCACCTGCTCACTTGTCGATTAGCGCGGTCGACCCCCTAAATAGAAATAAAATGGTATTCCTTGAGGTCGTAAGTGTATGATCCATGAGGGGATGAGCCATCTAACCCGCAGTGACACTTCTGTGGTATAAACATCCCTTAGGGAGGACCTCCGCTTCAGTTGGATGTTGTATCTTTAGAACTGTGAGTACATGATCCGGATGGTGATGAGAAATCTGATGCCTAAAGGGATGCTTACGCGGGCCTAAACATTCCTTAGGGAGGGTTCACAGTAGTTCCTTTTGGTTAGTTAGATTCTTGCCTGGATGTTTGATGTTTGGATGTGTTTACATGTGTAGTGGTGGTGAAATCCGAGACCATCCCATCGATTCCATATCATTAATCTAGAACAAACTTTAATTATGCTCTTTTACTTTCTTGCAATTAGTTTAATCAACCACAACCCAATAAATCATTCTAAATATTAGTCTTACTTGTGCTAGATTCGACTGACAAAGATTCTTAAAAATGTTGTCCTTTGGGATTCGATCCTAAACTATACTGTGATAAGACCCGTCCACTTACGGGTGGTATTATTGCACAAGGTTTTGGTAAAAGCTTGGGGATTTAACCCCGAGTGAGTTTGTAGTGTGATAATATTCCACGTCACGACATCGTCGACTGTAGAAGGAGAGTGAATTTAGGCATTTTCGTGTGGGACTCTTATAGGGATCGAGCTAGGGCTTGCTAGGATCGCGGAGATCTCCCGGTGTTGTTGGCATTGAGATAATCACAAGTCGTTGAGGAAGGGGGAAGATAATGATGAGCAGGGATTGGGTCCATGTTTCCCTCCTCTGAGCAGACTCTGCGGGAGGTAGGGGATGAGGGCCTTGCCCTCAGATCCAGATCGAACGGCTCGTGAAGAGCTGGGTTTTTCTAAAGAAGCGTGTGACACTGCGTTTGTCTGTTAATTGGTAAAAATTTCAGGATAATCATATTTACATTACCAAACAATTAAGTCACAAATTAACATTATCTTTCCTTTTCTTATTAATATATTTTGGAGAATCTATGATTATCCAAATCTAACCAAACTTGGTAGGAAAGCTAATTCGACCATGAGGAAATTAATTATCCAATTAGATTTCATATATGAGTTAGGTAACCATATGTTTTACATCATTATCTACTTAGGGTAATTAGCACATTAATAATCATTAAAAAGAAATTGTATTACCAAAATATGAGGGAAGCTCCATTAATCTATTATCTTTTCATATACAAATCAATGGGATGCATTTTACATGTATGTTTGCCAAAACTATCACTAGTCACCATTGCATAATTAGGGTTAGCTTTTGTGCATTAATTGACATTGATGTGTATAAGTGTTGATAAATCAAATTAAAGATTCATATAATATCTTAATGTAGTCTAAACCCATTCTAGCGTACTACTTAAGAATGGTCTCCACTTAAATGAACAAATGTAAGAAAAATTCATTCAGCCTAGGGTTTCACCTTTATTAAACATCAAGAATTTTTGGGACTGAATTTTTAGGGTCGTTACAGCCACACAACAAACATTAACATGCTAACAAAATTCCTATTCATTTGAAACACCATATAAAAACTTGTCCTGCCTGGACCTGAGAGTATAGGGATGACTCTAGGACACACTAGACATCTAATCAACTTTCTCAAAGATTCATTACTATAGATCCTCTTTGCTGCCACAGGTTTGTTTTCATCACTTCTGATTACCTTAAAAATGTGGTGAACCACAAGGGTGAGATCCATGTCCCAGCAAGAGATATAACCTCCAAAAATGCTTATTGATTACAACATTTTAAATAGTAGATAACTAAGCAGTTGGAGTATTTAATAATCAATTGAACAGATTGAACAATTCAAGTATACTAAATAGATTAAGCAAATAATCTTAGCAACAAGTATTATTATCAATGTATATATAGGTAACAAATAAATCCATTTCACTAGATAGATATCTACTCAAATTTCATCAAATTGCATCTAATAACAATCATTATCATTAATCTAAATATCATCATATTCCTTGCTAACAACACAAGCAACCTAGTAGCATAAGCATCCCTGACATCATGAATATGTCTAGTAACATAACATGGCTATCAATATTGGCATCACAAATAAAGGGAACAAATCTATATCATAAGTAGAACTAACATCATAGAACAATTAACTATATAAGCATGATTAGCAGCTTAAGTATTTCTAATTACATAGACATGGCTAGCAATATTAAACAAAGCTAGCAGCATCATCTTAATCATTAGTGTCAGCATATTTGACAACATAAGCATGTTTACAACATGATCTCAGTGAAAAGAAAGCAAACAAGGGTTATCATCCAATATGAAGTGTTGTGTACAACAATAAAGAGATATCCTAGACGGTTATCTTAAAACTTTTATTACACCCTGGGAGTTTGATTCATACCACTCAAAGTCCAATTGATCACCGCTTGGTGGCAATCAGCTCCATATAGGATCTAGTAAGAGCCAGACACTAAGATCTTCTCCATAATCGGTCAGTACAAGTCTGCATCGTAGTGACATATAGTCAAACTACAAAATAGCAACATTTAGTCCTGTAACTAGCCCACCTTGGTATAGGTCATGATGCTAGCATCTAGGGTATTCAAACCCAATCACTGAGGTACAACTGTAGTTCTCCTCTAATCACATCATGTTATAATCTGTGAGACCTGACCAAATTTGTTCTCAAAAAGTGGGCTAGGTATGAGCAAAACCATCCTCCCGAATCATTTGGTGTTAAGATGACAAGCACCCCACATACTCAATAGTATGCACTCCTAGTTTCCCTTAGGAATACTCGTTTCACCATCCAACAAGTTCTAACACTGAAGATGGTTCTATGGCACAGGGACCTACATGATTAGAGTTTCACTTGATTAGTTATCTCCAATTGGGTGAATTACGACTGCATCAAACAAGTGGACATACAAACCCTAATTCACTTCTAGAAAGCATATAAATATCACAACTTTAAAAGATATAAAACATGTGAAACCTAATTTCTCATCTGATCATCACATGGTACTATTCACCTGCCATTCATGAGACCACACTAGTCATCATACTATCACAAGATATAATTTTTTTTCACAATATCATAGGGTATCTGTTACACCCTGATCTCACAATTACCACTAATCATGAGATTATGGTGTAAATTGAGGTTTTAACGTAATACAAAAATCACCCTTAACTTTTTCTTCTTTTGCAAACTCTTTGTTTTCTCGCATTGAACCACATAAACTAACTTTACAAGAGAATTAAACTTTCATTTCTCTAATATAATCTCAACATTTAATGATACACATCCATACATTCATTATGTTTCTCACACTTCCATGTACATACAACATGACAATCATTTGCATTCTCTCCTATTAAGGAAACAAACATACAAAACATCATTTACAACTCACTCTCAGATCTATACAAGGACCTAGAGTGACAGGGACCGACTGAACTTAACTATACTCAGACTTATCTCTTATGGCAGATCTACTCTGATGCAATGATGTCTTCTTCAAGTCCATGTGATTTCCCTAAAATATTTGAGTAGAGGGGTGAGCCTACTCGCTCAATGAATGAGTAATTCAAAGAAACAATCTAAAGCACTAATATAATTACAGATATACTTTTGAGCAATTGATATCAATTATAACAGCAGAAAGCTTTAGAGAGTCCAATAATTGACAATCATAAATTTGGCAGGATACTCTAAATATCTATAAGAGTGAATCAATATATATAATGCTTGATTGATCATAAAGAGAACTAATAATTCAGAAACAAACAACGATTAATTGAATAACTATACACACTTGTTTGACCTGTCATTCATTTTATTATGCCCTAATCATATGCAGTGTACTCTACATATGAAGACTCGTAGTGTACTATGATCACACCGTACAAGACTTAGAGGACATACCCGAGAAATGCTAAGTCTGACTACTCTCCTGGTATGCAACAGGGAAATGTCTCTCTGGCCTAAACTAGACTCCTCCTCTAACCTAAGCACACATGCGGAGAGTCAAGCCACCTCTTGGATTTTCTATACTCTAGTGCCATTAGGACTTCTGGTGGATGTTGGACACTACAAACTATAATTTAAGGAAACTTCCACTAGGGCTTTGTCCCCCGTGCCACCTGATAGCGTGTTCCGACCCCCGTATACTGGACGCTGCCAGGGTTAGGTCATTTCACCCCTAAGGCACATACCTCACATAGGGGTTCTACGGTGTTCAGGGCTCCTAAGTCTATTATTTTATTATTCCTATAAAGCTCTTTCTACATTGTACCCTTCTCTTACTTATACTTGACTCTGTAATCTCTATGGTGTCACATCTACTTATTTGAAGTTATAATACAACATGTATATCATTCTAAAATTGATAGATCATTATATTAAAAATACTATAATATACTGAGTAATCAACATACTATACATGCAGACAGACGAAAATTCTTAAATAAACAGATTTCATGTCCACTTGGTACATACACACTAAAATCGTGCATATCAACCCAAATCTTAAGTTGTTCATCTCATAACTCAATTAAGAGTTAATTACTTATCATGACAAGAATTAATAATAATAACTGAGAACATTGATATCACAATACTTGATTCATTGAACACCCTACCCTCAGGGTTTCATTTAATCACCACAAATGCTACAAAGAAAGGTGTAATACATCTATCACATACTTTTCAAATCTTTACAACACATGATACCTAGGATCTCAATCCCTTATCACATTACTGGGAATTATCATCCCTTCACATCATTATCATGATTACTGGATTTGGGTATTCAAACCCTTAGATCATCACATAGCATTGTTAACCCTGTAACAGGTAACCATTACCTCTAGGTCCTTAGACCAAGGTATTCATTTCACGGGTTGTACAAGTATTCTCATGGATCACAAGGCCATCACACATCTTGTCACCTCTCACTAGGCAACAACTTATTCACATGGCTCCCATAAAGATTTCATGCAACATAAACATTCATTGAATGAAGACTACTATCAACAAATCATATAAAATCAATATATGTATGAAACCTTGGAACTGAGTTGAATTTGGGTTTCCATGCCATTCACTAGGATATCATGCATCAATAATAACATTGAATAAATAAATTCTATCATGTCAAGAAAATCCCTTCAAATGGATTTCACGATATATATTCGCAAATATCCAACTTTCCTCGCATCTAGGGTTTCACCCTCTTTACTGAGATATCAAACAAACACTATTAACTTTGAACTAAATCCAAGATAGTATCTGAAATATATGTACTATGAATTTAGATAAACAATCATTCATAACCAAGGGGATCTAGATAACCTATTTTCTCTATTTACTTATACAACAAATTTCAGTCATAGACAAATTCCCTATATTTTAGTTTACTCTTATAACCTCTATGACTACTTAGGGAATTCTCATTAGGATGTATTGTATGCATTTCTAATATGATTTTATCATCTGAACTTCATCCAAACAGAGGAAGAATCCATTTCATATCATTTTGCAACAACTTAGAACAAATAGACAATTCAGGGTTTGTAGTCGCATACTAGCAATTAAAGATTATGGATGAATTAACCAATTTTCGTGCAATATACTATCTAATGGAAGTTCCCACTCACCCTAAGGTGTGAAAACACCTTAAAAACGTACCTCGTCCCTAAAAATTGTGATCTCATATCAAATCCCTAGTAATTCACCCAATTCTTCTTCCTTTCAACTCAGAAACCCTAAAAATAAGGGATTATGAAGAACGAGTGAGAAAAGGGAAAGTTTTGATACCATTTTGGATCAAATCAGAGGAGGGATGGAATTTTCTCATGTGAGAGAAGATTCACCATGAAACTATATCCGAAGAAGTTAAACTTACGTGATTTCATCATTCCTCAGACCGCAAAACCCTAGGTCAGCATCTCCATCAATTTCTCCTCTCAAACCCTAACTCTCTCTCTCTCTCTAGGATTTCATTTCTATGGATTGAATCACGAATTATGAGAGATCCTTGTGTGTTAGGTTGACCATATAGAGAAATTGAGCTGCTTGGGTCAATTGCACTTTGACCCCTTACTATACTTTTTCTTATTTCAGCAATTTTTTGTCATAAAAAGGTTTATGTATATTCGTGTATTTCATAGATCAAACCTCTCCAAAAATTATGATAATTTATCATGTTGTGTATAATTGGGATAAAAAGTTTCAGTTAAAATTTGAGATCATTCCAAGCTTCCTTTAAATAACTAAAAATCGAATAGTGCACTTCTATCCAGAATTATGTAGAAATGTCAGTTACTGTAATTCATCTACTGATAAAGTCTAAACGCATCCAAAAATTATGAAAATTTCAGATCATTTGTATTTACCAAAAAATAAATAAAAATCAAACAATATATTACTGAACAACATTCTGTCAACATGGTCAGTTGAAATATATCTCGACCGAGAATGATATTTAAAGAACATCCAAAAATTCTGAAATTTTTCACTGAAATGCATAATTGAGATATACATATTATATCCAAATTTAAATTAAATCCAAATTACATAAAAAATATGATAAATTATTTACCGTACTACTATCTTGATCAAATTCCATACTCATGTACCATCAAAACCCTAATTTCAGCCAACTAGGGTTTATATTTCTCAAACCCTAAATACTCAAACAATAGAACACTTAACATTATTATTAGGTTTAAAACATCATAATTGAATTATCATCATTAATTAGATTTAAGAAATGATTAATCCAATTAAGCATATAGTCATCCAGGTAAACCCTAGTTTACCAATTAAGCTCGGATACGGTCATAACAATATCAACCCTTGTCAACATAAGAGTATTACACCTCATTCAGGGATCAACCATGCCCAAAGGTCATTAAGACCATAGTACTATTCCCTACAACATCATCATTATCTTTTCATGCGTTATAACAAGGCTCAACAACATCACTTATATATAATACACTGAATCAACACAATATTGCATTAATGAGTTGGGAGATATTCATAAACAATCATAGCATGGTTATATTAACATTAAGAACAATCCTTATTACCTCAACATGCAAGGAATCTAGATATGATTAACCCTCATCATATTCATAATGCAAAATTTTAGCTTAATAAAGTATAAACCATGTGGCTATGATAACCACCAATTAACACATTAAGGTTATGATCATATTAAGGAGATTATTCCACCATCATGCCATCATATAAGAAGGTTAAACATGAATACTCCCATTTAACTATTTGCATTAGATTTAGGTTCAACAAGATAAATTATATTAATGTTACTAATCAACACTCATACCCAAACCCTAACTCATGGAATCCCCATTGGATCATGGATGCATAAGGTGAAGCATCACCATCACATTCCATACCATTCTTACATATGGATCCACACATAACTCAAGATGTAACCATTAGTTCATAGCATACTAAGGTTCAACCACAAAAAGAGAGTACTCCATGATTCTATTCACCATTACTGACTATTCATAACCACTAACCAACATTTGGTTATATTAAGACTAGGTATAACAAGCAATACCTCATTAGAGTTATATATCAACACAATATGGTTATCATCCCTTCTATTAATATGAATGAAAAGGTAAGACTACCTTATTAAGAATAACCCTCCATTTGTTCCATCATCTTTCAACCCATATCACCATACCACTATGTCACCCAGAACCATTACATGTTGAAAAGGTAAGACCATTGGTTGTTTACATAAGTAAAAAGCTTGGATAATCACCTATGAAGTACTTGAGTTGTGATCTATAAATATTCACCATCAAACCCTAGACATCCCTTGTTTAACAACAAAAAAAGTTCCATTGAGATTAGGGTAAACCACAAGCAATTGTTTATTTAAAACAAGCCATCAATAAATGAGCTTCTTAGGTTGATCTCATAAAGGGAAACATATAAATCACTTTATTAGGACCAACATATTACATTAGGCATCCTTTCAATTTATTTTTTAAATAATCATTAGATATTAACTATTGGGTCAAGTTCATATATTAAAACCATCAATTGGAGTATAGGTCCAATCTTTGCATCAAAGGACCCAAGAAACCATTGGTTTAAGGCTTAATTGATGCTAAAACTACATACTTAACTCCCCATAGGTTGTAAATACCTAATCCACCATCATTAGTGACCATTAAATCGCCATAGGTTGTTAGAACAACACTATATTCATTAATCATCGTTGGATATCAAGCTAATGTCACCATTGATTGATATCATCGTCGGATATCAAGCTAATGTCACCATTGATTGATATCATCGTTAGGGTACTTAGTTATTGATCATTAAGATTCTAATTAGGCCAAAACCGGACCTAAGGGGTGAACATCAGTTGACACCCTTGGTCACCACCATCAGTTGTCATGAAGACAACACCATCGGTTGTTGCAATGGTACCACCATTGGGTCATGTGTTTGTAGAAGAAATCAACTTTAAACCCTAAAATTGACCATTGGTTGATGGGTGCTTAGCACCACCGGTTGTCAAACCAACCTGATCCAAGTCAAATTATATCATAGAAGGAATGTACACATGATGAAAAGTTCATTTATAACTGAAATTAGAATAGGGAAGGTCATAAAAATCGAAATCGAAGTCAAGCACAGCTTTTTAGTGCATGGATCATCATGTTAAAGCAAGAACATGAGCTAACAAGCTTATGGTAAGCAATAAATGTGAAGCAAGTTATAAAACTTGCCTCTAATTATAAGATAAAATCCCAAAAAGAAGAAAACATGAGCAGGTAGGGTAGAAAATCCAAGCATAAGTTGTGAACTCGTCCATCTAGAACCTTTCTTCATCAAATGAGCAAACCCTAAGCATAAGGAGCAAGAAAGGTAGGGTTTTAGAGCTTTAGAGCAATTTATACTATGGAACTGCAAGGTCCAACCTGGAGAAATGTAAGAGTAAGGATAAGAAAGAAATAAATGAAGGAAAGAAGGGGATTCTTACTCTTTTAGATCAAGGTCACTAGAAGGAAGCTTTTAAACCCTAAAAGGAAGTCAATTGCAACCCTAGAGCTTTTTCCCCAAGAAGATCCCCACTTTCTTCTTCCTTAGAGAGGAAAGCACAAAGGGAGAATGAGTTTCATAAGAGGAGGGAAGTGGTGGAGAGAAAATGGTTCATTTCGGTGCTTAGGGATAAGTATATAAAACTATAAGATAAAGAAAAAGAAAAATTGAAGTTCTCGTATCTTTCCAAGTATCTATGGCCTTAAACTATTAAGAATATACAATCACAAACACAATAAGATCCCCCACATATAATAGAGATCTACTTATTCCTATTTCTTGAATTTCTAAGAAAAACAAATAAATCATTAGTTGCTAGCTCCTAAAGATAGCTCATCCATAAAGGGGTAAACCCTAAAATACCCTTGGAGAAAACACCTTCAAACCAAGGTTTAACCAGGAGCCCCATGGCTCAAAAAGATAAAGAATGATAAGATAATATCTAAGAAACATAACTCATGTGACAAATTGCAAAGAAAACCCCTCTATTGGGTAAATTGCATAAAAGTCCAAAATGTACATAAAATTGCATAACTTGCTCAAACAGTGTCTAAATTGGACAAATTTGAAATTTAAGCTTGTCTTATGATTTCAAAGAATATCACAAATTTATATTAGGGTTATAATAATTTAATTATTATAATTAAGCTTGTTCAACACTATAAAGAAGGTTAGGGATCTCACAACCATAAACCCCTAACAGGAATTTCACCCCAGAAATCCAAGGTACACATAGATGGACACTTCTCATGCACATCATCCTAAATATTACACAAAGTTACTTACATATTATGGTAGTGTCACATCTCTTACTTCCCAGCTATCACTAGACCATGCACAACATTATAGAATCACTTTTGTTTTTCCTTCCAAACAACATTTAGAGGGTCATCATCAAATCTCTCTCTCTCTCTCTCTCTCTCTCTCTAAGGGAGAGTAATACTTGGAATGTTCAGTTAATAAACATCTCCAACCTTCACATACTTCCCATACTGTTGATACATCTTGGATACTAGGATTCATTACCTTGGTATCCACCTCATGTTCTATAAAGAACTCAAATCCTTATCTCTTCTACTTTTAACAACATAATAAATATTAATACATATAAGAGGAGTCTTCCAAATTATTGGAAGGCTCAAAAGCATAATCATCACAAACTTTATGATCTTGGAACCATAGTATAAGAAACCTTCTTCTATAATAAGCCAACCAACCTCATGTTTACAATGAATCCACACATACCAAGTGGAAATGATCCACTTGAAAGATGTTCCCTAGAAAGGAAAGACACAAAGGGAAACATACTTCCCACATGATAGTAGCATTGTTCAAGGGTCACTAGCAAAAAGGTAACCAATTATATTTTCATTATGCAGGTTACAACTTCTTATGTATCATTTTACATTTTCATTTCAGGTTCCTTGCCATTAGAATAGGAATCATCATGATTAGCATATCTCATTACTCCTTCCTTCATGACTATTTATCCCACTAGGGTATGTTCTCTTATTTTATTATTTTTTCAACCACTTATCTATAGGTAAATCACCATATTCTTCGTTTTCTTCATTAAATAGGGATCATCTCCCTTAATTTCTTTCACATTCCATGTTGATTTTACTTTAACACTTTCTTACACACATAGTTTGGTCTGCGATTAACTCAGGTTCCATCTTATTCCTTTGTCATTGTTCCCATTCATCTTCTCATTTTATACTTATTATAGGTGTTTTTTCCATCTTATGTGGATTTCATACCTTGATTCACTTTATAAGCACATACTTATCTATATTTTACTTTATTATCTTCTTGAATCACATCTTCAATAACTCCTCCTTTTCTTATTTGTATTCAGATTTAGATTTCATGGTGTTGTAGCTTTCTCTTATGGTTACCAAACATTCAAGTTTTGATAGATAATGATGTAATTCTCATCTTCTTTAAGGTAGGATTGAGATATTCACACCATGATTTCTTATTCATTATGCTCTTTAGATTGTCTCAAAATGACTACTTGATCAGAGTAATAAAAAAGATAACAATTTAAGAGTTCCATACTTACCTTTTCTTCAATAATTGAATACCAGGCCAGGGCATCCAAGTACTAAGATTAGGCAGTACACACCATATTTTTATGTCATATTCCTAATTTTGGCATCATCCTAGTCCTAAGTCCTAGTGTCCCTGTAGACTCAGTGAACCTAAATCTTTGATACCAACTCGTGTGAACTCAATACACTAAACGATATTACTCAAAACATAAAACACAATCAATCACCAATTAACCACATACCCAAAAATATGGGTAAATTAAAACTGATTTCAACGTCAGCATACGCTCAGAAACATTTACATAAGATCCTAACATCTTTCTTATATCCATACTATGCCAAGAATTTGATACAAATTGTTCTATCACCTTATCTATAAATATATACATAGGAGAACAATAATTGTTTATGCCACACAACAAACATTAACATGCTAACAAAATTATGATTCATTTGAAACACCATATAGAAACTTTTCCTGCCCGAACCTAAGAGTAAAAGGATGACTCTAGGACACACTAGACATCTAATAAACTTTCTCAAAGATTCATTACTGTAGCTCCTCTTTGTTGCCACATCTTTGTTTTTGTCACTTCCGATTACCTAAAAAAATGTGACGAACCACAAGGGTGAGACCCATGTCCCAGCAAGAGATATAACCTACAACAATGCTTATTGATTAGAACATTTTAAATAGTAGATAACTAAGCAGTTGGAGTATTTAATAATCAACTAAACTTATTGAATAGTTCAAGTATACTAAACTGATTAAGCAAATAATCTTAGCAACAAGTATGATTATCAATGTATATATAGGTAACAAATAAATCCATTTCTCTGGATAGACATCTACTCAAATTTGATCAAATTGCATCTAATAACAATCATTATCATTAATATGAATATCATCATATTCCTTGCTAACACCACAAGCAATCTAGTAGCATAAGAATCCCTGACATCATGAATATGTCCAATAACATAACATGGCTATCAATATTGGCATCTCAAATAAAGGGAACAAATCTATATCATAAGTAGAACTAACATCATAGCAAAATTAACTACATAGGCATGATTAGTAGTTTAAGCATTTCTAATTACATAGGCATGGCCAGCAATATTAAACATAGCTAGTAGCATCATCTTAATAATCATTGTTAGCATATTTGACAACATAAGCATGTTTACAACATGAGCATAACTACAACGTAAGCATATCTGTAATCTCTTATTGTATTATACATGATCTCAGTGAAAAGAAAGCAAACAAGGGTTATCATCCAATATGAAGTGTTGTGTATAACCATAAATAGATAAGCTAGATGGCTATCTTACATCTTTTATTATGCCCTGGGGAGTTTCATTCGTACCACTCAAAGTTCAACTGACCACCGCTTGATCGCAATTAGTTCCATATAGGATCTAGGAAGATCCGGACTCCAAGATCTTCTCCATACATAATCAGTACGAGTCTGCATCGCAGTTACATATAGTCAAAATGCAAAACAGTGACATTTAGTCCTATAACAAGCCCACCTATGTACATGTCATGGTGCTAGCATCTAGGATATTCAAACCCAATCACTAAGGTACAACTGTAGTTGTCCTCTAATCACATCAAGTTATAATCCCTGAGACACAACCAAAGTCGTTCTCAAAAAGTGGGCTCGATATGACCGTAGCCATCCTTCTGAAACACTTGGTGTCAGGATGACAAGCACCCCACATACTCAATAGTGTGTGCTCTGAGTTTCCCTTAGGAATACTCATTTCACCATCCAACAAGTTTTGACACTTAAGATGGTTCTATGGCACAGGGCACTACATGATTAGAGTTTCACTTGATTAGTTATCTCCAATTGGGTGAATTAAGGATGCATCAAACAAGTGGACATACAAAACCTAATTCACTTCTATCAAGCATATAAATATCACAAATTCAAAAGATATAAAACGTGTGAAACATAATTTCTCATCTCATCATCACATGGTACTATTCACTTGCCATTCATGAGACCACACTAGTCATCATACTATCACAACAAATAAATTTTGTTCATAATATCATAGGGTATCTACCCTTGTCAACATAAGAGGATTACATCTCATTTAGGGCTCAACCATGCCCAAAGGTCATTAAGAACATCATACTATTCCCTACAAGATCATCATTACCTTTTCATGCCTCATAACAAGGTTCAACAACATCACTTACACATAATACACCGAATCAACATAATATTGAATTAATGAGGTGGGAGATATTCATAAACAATCATAGCAAGTTTATATTAACATTAAGATCATTCCTTTATTACCTCAACATGCAATGAATCTAGATATGATTAACCCTCATCATATTCATAATGCAGAGGTTTAGCTTAAGAAAGTATCGACCATGTGGCTTTGATAACCACCAATTAACACATTAAGGTTATGATCATATTAAGGAGATTATTCCACCATCATGCCATCATATAAGAAGGTTAAACATGAATACTACTATTTATCTATTTGCATTATTGTTAGGTTCAACAAGATAAATTATATTAATGTTACTAATCAACACTCATACCCAAACCCTAAGTCATGGAATCCCCATTGGATCATGGATGCATAAGTTGAAGCATCACCATCACATTCCATACCATTCTTACGTATAGATCCACATATAACTCAAGGTATAACCATTAGGTCATAGCATACTAAGGTTCAACCACAAAAAGAGAGTACTTTGTGATTCTATTCATCATTCAAGAACTATTCATAACCACTTACCAACATTTGGTTATATTAAGACTAGGTATAACAAGCTATACCTCATTAGGGTTACATATCAACTCAATATGGTTATCATCCCTTGAATTCATATGAATGAAAAGGTAAGACTACCTTATTAAGGATAACTCTCCATTTGTTTCATCATATTTTGACCCATATCACCATACCACTATGTCACCCAGAACCATTGGATGTTGAAAAGGTAAGATCATTGGTTGTTTACGTAAGTAAACACCTTGGATAACCACCTATGAAGTCTTGAGTTGTGATCTAGAAAGAGTCACCATTTAACCCTAGACATCCCTTGATTAACAACAACAAAAAGTTCCATTGAGAGTAGGGTAAAATCACAAGCGATTGTTTATTTAAAACATGCCATCAATAAATGAGATTTTTAAGTTGATCTCATAAAGGAAAACATCTAAATCACTTTATTAGAACAAACATATTACATTAGGCATCCTTTCATTTTATTAGTTAGTGAATCATTTTTTTTAGTTAGTGAATCATAAGATCTTAACCATTGAGTCAAGTTCATATATTAAAACCATCAATTGGAGTATAGGTCCAACCATTCCATCAAATGACCAAAGAAACCATTGGTTTAAGGTTTAATTGATGCTAAAACTACATACTTTACTCCCCATAGGTTGTAAAGACTTGATCTACCATCAGTAGTGACCATTAAATCACCATAGGTTGTTAGATTATCACTATATTCATTAATCATCATTGGATATCAAGCTAATGTCACCATTGATTGATATCATTGTTAGGGTACTTAGTTATTGATCATTAAGATTATAATTAGACCAAAACCTGACCTAAGGGGTGAACATCAGTTGACACCCTTGGTCACCACCATCAATTTTCATGAAGACAACACCATCGGTTGTTGTAATGGTACCACCATTGGGTCATGTGTTTATAGAAGAAATCATCCTTAAACCCTAAAATTGGCCATTGGTTGATGGGTGCTTAGCACCACCAATTGTCAAACCAAAATGATACAAATCATATTATATCTTAATAGGAATGTACAAATGATTAAAATTTCATTAGAACTGAAATCAGAAAAGGCAACATCATAAAAATCAAAATCCAAGTCAAGCATGGCTTTTTAGTGCATGGATCATCATGTTAAAGTGAGAACATGAACTAGCAAGCTTATGGTAAGAAATAAACGTGGAGCAAGTTATAAAACTTGCCTCTAATTAGAAGATAAAATCCCAAAAATAAGAAAACACGAGAAGTTAGGTTAGAAAATCAAAGAATAAGCTGTGAACTCATCCATCTAGCACCTTTCTTCATCAAATGAGCGAACCCTAAGCATAAGGAGCAAGAAAGGTAGGGTTTTAGAGCTTTAGAGAAACTTATACCATGAAATAGTAAGGTTTTGACCTAGAGAAAGGTAGGAGGAAGGATAAGAAAGAAATAAATAGAGGAAGGAAGCATATTCTTACTCTTTTAGGTTAAGATCACCATAAGGAAGCTTTTTAAACCCTAAAAGGAAGTCAATTGCAACCCTAGAGCTTTTCCCCTAAGAAGATCCCCACTTTATTCTTCCTTGGAAAAGAACTTCATAGAAGCATAGAGGGAAAATGAGTTTCATAGGAGGAGGGAAGTTGTGGAGAGAAAATGGTTTGTTTGGATGCTTAGGGATAAGTATATAAAACTTGAAGATAAAGAAAAAGAAAAAAGTTGAAGTTCTAGTATCTTTTCAAGTGTCCATGGCCATAAACTATTAAGAATTTACAATAACACACACAAGCAACTTCTGCACATATCATAGAGACATTCTTATCCCTTATTTCTTGAATTTCTAGGTAAAACAAATAAATCATTAGTTGATAGCTCCTAAAGGTAGCTCATCCATAAAGGGGTAAACCCTAAAACACCCTTGGAGAAAACACCTTCAAAATAAGGTTTAACCAGGAGCCCCATGGCTCAAAAATATAAAGAATTATAAGATAACATATAAGAAACATAATTAATATCTAAATTTGCAAAGAAAACCCCTCGATTGGGTAAATTGCAGAAAAGTCCAAAATGTACATAAAATTGCATAACTTGCTGAAATAGTGTCCAAATTGGAACAAAATTGAAACTTAAGCTTGTATTATGATTTCAAAGCATATCAAAATGTTATATTAGGGTTATAAGAATTCAATTATGATAATTAAGCTTGATTAAAACTTTAAGCAAGGTTAGGGGTCTCACAATTTGGGTAGTAATGATGTGTTTCTAGATATCACTCCTTGATTGTGACGTCATAAGTTAGTTACGAACATTCACTACCAATGTAATTTGGGACATGTAGGGTTACACACATAGGATGCAATTTTAATAGGATTTTATTCAAGAATAATGTTTAACTTGATGACTAAAAGTGTTTAGAAATTCAATTTAAACATCATTGGTTCAAAATTGACTGACTAGACTCTGAACCTTGCGGTTCAAGTAATTCTCATATGTGAAATGGTAATTTCATATGTCCAGTTTAGGAAAAATATTCAGACAATTTTTGTTTCCAATTGACATATGAGATGACCATTTCATATGAGAAATGATCGTTTCATGATATCAAATGATCATTTCATGAAGTGAAATGACCGGTTCATCATATGGATCGTCGTGTTCAATGATCAATTTGATTGGATCAAGAATTGATGTTGATGTCATGATTATGAATTAGTCAAATATTAAAATCCAATATGTTTGAAAATAGGAAATATGCTGAATGGATAGGTTCATAGGTTGAACTGACCAATTCACCCATGAACCAGCCTGTAACGACTCCCTCTACATGTTATTCCCTATTCATGTGGAATGAGATGGCAAGGGTCATTATCAATCATACATGAATGTAGGTTTATAAAATAACTAGAAAAATATAATAAATTTTATTAAATAGGAATGAGTTTATACAAGATTGAATTTCCACATAGGAATTACATAAAATGTTTTCTAGACTGGAAGCAAGAAGAGAAACTAATTATATCCTCCAAAGAGTACATCACTCTTTGTTTGTTTGGTTCCTTCTTCTTAAATGCCCGCTTTCCATTAAATTTGAACCAATAACAACATATTATCCTAAAATAGAGACAAACAAAATAGTTAGTTAGTAGAACAAGTTACACTGGTATGTGGGGAAAACAAAATGTTCATATCTATTTGTAACAACACAACCAAGAAATTATTGTTACAACAACAAAATTATGATTTTCTCTATAACTTCTCAACCATTTTTACTCAACCTCTGATATACCTTCACTTAGGATTTTGTCCCTACAATGGACTTTAGGCTACCTCTCAATCTGGAGCTAGGTACCTTATTGACCACCTCTCATTCAGGATCTAGGCACCATTATGTCTTCCCAATCTGAGGATCGACCCCTTATGACCTTACCAATCTGGGGCTTGGTCTGACTTTCCCAATCTGTGGCCTGGTCTTTAGTCATCACCATGACTTTACTTTTTATTTCATTTTTAAATTTCCCAGAGTTGGTATGTGGGATTGAGTAAGTTATAAGATTAATATTGTATAGCTATAGTGACTTTATACATTGTAGGAAATAAATATCATCCAATCATTTCATTTCTAGAAATCCGATAAAACCTTGGAAAACATTGGGAAACTAAAGTGATTAGTCATAGGCGTAACCACATACCTTGATCAGGTGTTCTTGATGTCCAAGAAAGAGCAATCAAACAATAAACCAAGCTAAGTAATCTTGAAACTTAAAGCAATGTACCCATGTATTATTATTTTATCCTAATCATCATTACGACTAACTTGGGTCTCAAGTTAGGATGTTCTAGGTCACCTTTAGGGTTTCATTAGGGTTTTGGTTCTCCAAACCCAAACAATCACTGTCCATGTTCTTTTGGGTTACAAAACCTAGTTCATCATTAATTAACCCTTTTATCTCAAGGAAACCCTAATTATCCAAAACATGAGCTGCTATGTTTATATAACTTTCAATTTTCTCTTTTTATTTATAAAAGTTCAATCTTTATCATTATATCAATTGGACATATTAAGATCATCAATTCTTGAAACTTAGGGTTTCTAATTCATTTAAATCATTAAAAATGCTAACTTTAGGAACTTCTCTAACTAGAATCATATACACATCCTGGTTATATTTTTATTGGATTCTATGTATTTCTCTGAACAAAACCCATATATTACTTGCTATTATCTGATCATTCTATTAATTACTAGGAATTTTACAAGTTAACCTTTTAGACCAATAAGGTCTGCCACCTAGGCAGAGAGTCTTGGGTCCTACCCTTCCAACTTGACTGGGGCGGCCTGTCGTCTCTCGCCAAGGCAAGGGTTCACTTTCCAAATTAGCTCACACATTGATCGGCGAGGAAAAAGATCCAGAAAACGTGGGTTTCCGTTCCTCCCTTCCTAACTGGTCACGAGCTAGGAGATAACTGTATCGTCGTTGGATTCTAGATCTAACGACCCACATTGCATGCGCCAAATAAAAGATAATCCTATTGAAAAAATTGTTACATTTAATTCTTTCCTCCTATAATGCACACACTTTAGGATTTTTATAAAATCCATATCTCTCAAACCATCCATCATTTTATTCTTAAATTTTAAGGGAATGTCTTTAGTGACTTGATATACTCGTGCGAAAAGTTTGCAAACAAAAATAAAAATAAAAGGGACTTTTATTCATATGCAAGTCTCCCTCTATTTTATGCATTTAAAGCATCAAAATCAACCCTTTTCGCTTTCTTCATTTTCTATTTTCTTTAATTTGACAATTCTTTATATTAGAAACCATGTGCACATGAAAAATAATTATTAGTGGCCATCCATGCTGCATTCTAGAGAATTCCACACCATTCTCTCATGTACACACATTTATCATCTATTTCTTTTCTTTATGCTTAATATGGTATTTTCTTTCATCCTTTTTCCCTTTTATCCATCATTGGATTAATAAAATAGTAGAATTCACGAAATTTATCATTAAAGGGAAATTTGCAAAGAAAGACATTCTTTAAATCAAAGCACCCAAATTTCTAAAAAAGCCTCTACTCATAGAATAATTGCATTTTAATTTATTAAAATAAAAGAAAAATTGAGGTTATAACATCCTTCCCCACTTATAGGAATTTTCCCCTCAAAATTTGACTAATCAAGAAAATAGCTCAGCTTAAGACTTTTCCATATCCATCTTTAGCTCCCATGTGGCTTCATCCTCTCCATGGTGCTTCTAAATAACCATTATCATCTCTATCTTTTTACTCTTGATCTCTTTCACCTTGGTATCTAGTACCCTCATAGCTGACTCAGGATATGTCAGCCTCCCTCGGAGTTCAATACGTTCAATGCTCAACACATGACTTAGGTCCTTCACATAGATCTTTAGATTGGACACATGGAACACATCATGCATCATACTATACTTAGGGGGTAAGGATAAATGATAAACATCTTCACCAATATGTTCTAGAATCTTAAACAGACCCACATATTGGGGACTCAACTTTCCTCTGTTCTTACTTAAAGCTCAAAGGGGTCGGATTTTTAGAAACACATATTCACCCATAGTGAAGTGCAAGTCAGTCTGCTTCACATCAGCATATTCCTTCTGTCGATCCTGGGCTCTCTTCAACCTTTTCTTGATCAAAGCGACTTTATCAATATAAAACTACAATTCTTACGACCTCATCAAGGTCCTCTCACTGACATCATCCAAGTGAAGTGGTGACCAACATGACCTCCCTATACTAGCTTAGTAGTTATTATTTTAAGCAAACTCAGCTAAGGGAAGGTACTACTCCCAAGATCCACCCCAATTGAGCAAACATGCTCTCAATAGACTTTCTACAGTCTAGATTGTCCTTTCAGACTGTCCATCAGTCTCAGGTTGATAAGTTGTGCTAAACTTCAATATAGTGATGAGTTCTTCATGCACTTGCTTCCACAAATTGGAGGTGAACTTAGGGTCATGATTAGAAATAGTTGAACTTAGAACACTATCCAGTCAATCTATCTCTCTCATATATAGTTCATCTAGGTCTATCACTTTGGCAGTGATATTTAAGGTAAGGAAATGTGCTGACTTGGTAAGGTGATGTACCACAACCCATATTGCATCATGACCTTTCTTTGTCTTGCGGAGACCCACAAGTCCATGGTGATATGTTCCCATTTCCACTAAGGAATATCAATTGATTTTAGTAATCTAATGGGTTGCTAGTGTTCATCCTTCACCATCTAGCACGCGAGACAATTGACAACATATGCTTCTATGTCTCTCTCATTCCAAGCCACCAAAAGTATCGTTTGAAGTCTTTAAACATCTTAGTAGTGCTAGGGTGTACTGTATACTTAGAACCATGAGCTTATTGCAAGATATGATTCTTCAAGGGTGAATTTCCAGGAACCCAAATATGACTCTTGTAGAGGATTCCATCATCTACTCCCACTGAGAGATGTGCTTGAGGTTTCTCCAACAAACCACTCATCTTGTCAAGCTCTCGACTGTCTAATTGGGCAGCTACGAACTCAGTCAACATGTCTATTTTTATTTGAATGTTAACCACATGGATCTAGTATTTTAAGGGTTGTGAAGTCCACCTAGTAAACTCTTCTAGTTCTCTCAACAGGGTAGATAAGACAGATGCTCACCTGAGTTGTTTCCAACTAAGATAATATGCTACTACATTAGCTTTTCTAGGGTGATAGGTGATGGTGAAATCATAGTCTTTCATATACTCCGTCCATCGTCTTTGTCTCAAGTTTAGGTCCTTCTGAGTTAGGAGATACTTCAAGCTCTTGTGGTCAGTGAAGATTTCAAAATTGGCCCCATAAAGACATTATCACTACATTTTCAGGACATGTATAATCACAACTAGTTCAAATCATGTGTTGGGTAGTTCACTTCATTTGGCTTGAGCTGTTTGGAGGAATAAGAAACAACATGCCTATTTTTCTGTAGCATGAATCCAAGACCCATTTTGATATGACGGTGAAGATCATAAAACCTTCATTGCCTAATGGTATAGTCAACACATGAGCTATGGTCAACTTTTCCTTCAATTACTAGAATTGAGCTTTACACAAGTCTAACCACAAAAAATTCTCATCCTTTTAGGTAAGCTTGGTGAGGGGCAGAGCAGTCTTTGAAAAATCCATTATAAAGCATCGATAATATCTGACCAATTTCATGAAGTTGTGAATCTTGGAAGGGTTCTTCAATGATGGTCAAACATGCACAACTGACACTATAACATGATCCATTAAGATGGTCCATCCATATATGAAGTGTCCAAGGAACATGACACAATCTATCCAAATCTCACACTTCAAGACTTCCCCATACAACATCAAGGACTCTACCCATGTGGTCACAGTGTTGCTCTAAGTCATCAGAGAAACCAAGATGTCATCTATGAGCACTATGACATAATAGTCTAGGAAAGGTTGGAACACACTATTCATGAGATTCATCAATACACACAGGGCAATGGAAAACCCAAACAGCACAACCAAAAACTCATAGTGGCCATAACGGGTTAGGAAATTGGTTTTTGGTATGTCCTCACTCTTGACTCACAACTGATGATATCCAGATCTCATGTCGATATTTGAAAAGACTTGGGCTGACTTGAGCTGGTCAAACAGGTCATCTATACGGTGTAAAGGATACTTATTCTTAATGGTAGCCTGATTTATCATTCTATAGTCTATGCACACTCGAAGCAATCCATCCTTCCTTTTCACAAAGAGGACTGGTGCTCCCCATGGTGATGTGCAAGGTTGGATAAATCCTTTGTCTAGCCATTTCTACATTTACCTTTTCAGCTCAAGCAACTCAAATGGGCCATCCTGTAAGGTTCCCTAGAAATTGGATTTGTCCAGGGAGATAACTATATCAAAAAGTCCATCTCTCTCTTAGTAGGTATCCCAAGTAAATCATTTGTGAACACATATGCATAGTCCCTGACCACCTCTATTACCTATAAAGGTTGCAGCTTAGGCTCTGACTCATTAACTAGTACTAGGAATGTCTGACAACCTTTGGTTATCATCTTCTCATCCTTCATGGATGACACATACAGGATGGTGGTAGTATCCTTCCTACCTCTAACAATGAATGGTGGATGATCTAGTCTCTCTATTCTTGTTTTTTTTTCCTACATCGATCTTTGCCCTATATCTATATATCCAATCTATACAAATTATTTCATCAAAGTCATTCATATCAATAAGGATAAAACCTGTAGGGAGCTCATTATCCAAATACTTAATAAGTATAATTGGGGTTTTCAAGAGATACATTAAGATTCAACCACTCAAGTTTTTCACATCCAAAACATATCCTAAATCCTTGATGTCGAAACAAAGCATAGTTGCATGATTTCTCAAAATGGAAGTATTAGTAGAGCCAGAGTCAAACATAGCTTTTACATTGTGTCCCATGATCTCAAGCATGCCTACATTGTTTTCATAAGGTCAAACTATTGCATTGCTTCAGCTAAAAACATGAAAGAGAAACTCTAAGGGTTATTACCCTATATAAAATAGTTAGCATTTGCTTGAGCCTCTTCATTGTCGATGGAAAAAACTAGGGCTTGGCTTCACTCTCCTGCATGTGGGGCTATGTCTGGTACAACTGCTGCTACTAGTGGTGTTTCTACCACAGGCTGGGCTGCCACTAGGCCCAGACCTCTCGGGTCAGGAAGGGGACAGTTAGCCTAAAAGTTTCCTTCTTGCTGGCAACAGAAGCATAGCTTCTTCTCGAAATGACATTTGCCTAAGTATGACTTTCCACAATTGTTACACCTTGGGGGCTATTCTCATTGCATGGTTTCCCCTTTCTTCCATGTCTTCCTTTGGCATGGTTGCATCCTTGTCCTTTCCTATGGTCATTTCTCAAGACAAAGGTACCTTCAGTGAAACCTAGGTACCCCTTTGGTGGGTTTAGTGCAGGCATCACCGTCTTCTTCATGTCCGTGGAGGTGTTGTAAGCGTCGGTGAAGCTTGTTTGTTTTCTCACCATCACATGGGGCTTGATTGCAGGATACATACACTCTATAAAGGGATCCATCCTTATTTCCTCAATAAACATGTAACCAAATCGCTCCAAAAGGCGGAACTTGGGGGCGTAGTCTGCCATCGAGAGATTGCCATAAACTAGGTAGATGAACTCCCTCTCTTTATCTTTCTTTGCTGAGATAGACACAAATATGGCAGAGAAGATGGTTCTAAAATCAGTCCAGGCCAATGGGTCTTCATTCAGGTCTCGGCCCATGATGTGATTGTCTCACAAGATCTTAGTTGCTCCTTCTAGAAGGTGAGTGGCAAAAGGGATTTTCTTGTTCGGCTGCACTTCCAACATACAAAAGCCATTTTATATCACCAGAAGCCAAGCATCAGCTTTGTCGAGAACCTCTGTCTTGTATTGTCCCTAGAACTTCTCAATGTTTAGCTTCATGAAGTCTAGAATGGTTACTCCCAGGCATGGATGAACGTGTAGTGGATCACCATTTTCATCTCTATCTATGTCCTTGAGGGCCATGCCACTGATAGCCTCCATCAATTTCTTCTATTGTTCCATCCATACAGCATCAGTAGTGTTGACCACTACTTGACCGAATGTAGGTCATGGGCCATCAGTCGAGTTCTGTTTGGGCTTGGCCTCATATTCTAACATTAGTTCACCTTTCTGATCTATCTCTAGGTTCTGGTAGTCAAAGGCAACAAGTTTAGGGCCTGATCCTTCCTCAGCGGCTCCCTTAGGTCTCTTCCTATTCTTAGAGGACTCTTCCTCCATATCCTTCCTCTTCTTCTCTAGAGACCTCCTCTTTCGGCGAGAGGGAGTACTTTCAGCATGATCCTAAGGACTGTCATAGGGGACGTCGACGGTCTTGGTATGAGCCATGTTGATTCACATAAACATGTAACTAAACTTAGTCTAAATTTTTAGAGCACTAGAGCATCATAAATTATGCCTGTGACATCTTGATTACATTCTTTTTATTGTTTTGGTGGAGGATGCCTTAACCCCTATTTCTCATATCCCTAGTATTCAAAAAGAGATACAAAGAGAAGCTATAGGAACCTAGGGTTTGTGAGTGAAGGGGGTAAAGAGGTGATGAAGAAGATGAGAAATTCCTAGAGGTATGTTATTTCAAGAAAAGTCCTCACTTTGGCCAGGCATGAAGCACTGGTCCGATAGTCCTCGTAAGCTGACTAGCGGTGTGGAGGAAAGTATTGTCAGCCCCCAAATCACGGTCCTTTATAGACACCATTGCCTTTGGAAAACACTCTAATAATTCCCTTTGGGATCTAGATAATTTTTAAAATTCAATAATTATTAGAGGTTAAATGGTAAATTGAATCTCATACCAAATGTAACGACCCCCTCCCCCTATTATCCCCTATTTAGGTGGAGTGAGAGGGCAAGGGACATTATCAATCATATAGGACCGTAGGTCTAGCAAATAACCAGAATTTTTTTTATTAAATAGAAATGAGTTTATTGAATATTGAATTTCCACAAAGGAATTACATAAAATATTTTCTAAACTAGAAATAAGAAGAGAAACTAACTATATCCTCCAAAGTTTATATTACTCTTTGTCTGTTTGGTGCCTTCTTCTTAAACTTGTAGCAATAACAACATATTATCCTAAAATGCCAACAAACAAAATAGTTAGTCAGTATAACAAGTTATTATGGTATGTGGGGGAAAGAAAATGTTCACATCTATTTGTAACAACATAACCAAGAAATTATTGTTACAACAAAAAAATTATCATTTTCTTC
This sequence comes from Alisma plantago-aquatica, assembly GCA_963693085.1. Classification (NCBI taxonomy): domain Eukaryota; kingdom Viridiplantae; phylum Streptophyta; class Magnoliopsida; order Alismatales; family Alismataceae; genus Alisma; species Alisma plantago-aquatica. Next base: position 804,660,825 of record OY856414.1, on the reverse strand, counting down.
ATAACTTCTCAACAATTTTACTCAACCTCTGGTATACCCTATCTTAGGGTTTTGTCCATGTAGAGTACTTCAGGATACCTCTCAATCTGGAGCTAGGTACCTTATCGACCACCTCTCAATTTAGAGCTAGGTGCTATTAGGTCTTCCCAATCTGGGGCATGACCCCTTATGACCTTCCCAATCTAGGGTCTGGTCTAACCTTCCCAATCTGGGGTCTGGTCTTTAGTCATCACCATTATTTTACTTTTATTTTCATTCTTAATTTTCCTAGAGTTGGTATGCGGGTTTGAGCAAGTTATAAGAAGAATATTGTGATAACCATAGTTACTTTATAGATTTTAGGAAATAAATATCATCCAAGCATTTCATTTCAAGCAAGTCGGTAAAACCTTGAAAAACCCCAGTAAACTAAATCGATTAGTCATAGGTGTAGCCACATTCCTTGATTAGGTGTTCTTGATGTCCAAGCAAGAGCAATCAAACAATAAACCAAGAAAACTTATCCTAAAAGTTAAATAAATGTACCCATGTATTATTATTTAATCATCATTACGACTGACTTGGGTCTCAAGTTATGGTTTTCCAAGTCACCTATAGGGTTTCATTAGGGTTTTGGTTCTCAAAACACATACTATCACTTTCCATGTTCTTTTGGGTTACAAACCCTAGTTCATCATTAATTAACCCTTTTATCTCAAGGAAGCCCTAATTATCCAAAACATGGGTTGTTATGTTTATATAACATTCCAGTTGCTCTTTTTATTTATAAAAGTTCAATCTTTTATCATCAATATCAATTGGAAATATTAAGATCATCAATTCTTGAAGCCTAGGGTTTCAAGTTCATATAACACATTAAAAATGCTAACTTTAGGCACTTTTCAAACTAGAAGCATATTCACATCATGATAATATTTTTATTGGATTTGCATATTTTTCTAAGCAAAAACCATATATTACTTGCTATTACTTGATCATCCTACTAATTACTAGGATTTTTACAAGTTAATCCTTTTTATACCAATAAGGGCCTGCCACCTAGGCAGAGAGCCCCGAGTCTCACCTTGCCAACTTGGCTGGGCTGGCCTATCATCTCTCGCCAAGTCAATGGCCCGCTCACGACTTCTTTATCCGATCAAGCAAGAAAAAGAAGGAAAAAGACCAAAATGGTCTTACCTGCTCTAGAGACGATCAGGGTATTTTGGTCTTTCACTCGTGACCATTCTTCAACCTTTGTTCGCTCTTCCTTGTGAACCAGGAGGTCAACTCATGAGTTGACCCCGAGATCCCAACCATTTGGGCATTGAACGAAGGTGCGACCACCTTCGTCGACCTATGATGGACTTGCTGGTCCTCTCAATTTCCTCAGTGAAGGTCAAGATTTTTGGGACTGTGAAGGGATGATTTCATCGAGAAAGCTTGGAGATGCATAGGTGGAGGAAGTGATCAGCAGCATAATTGAGAATAGAGAAACACATGCAAAGTCTGATCGAAACTTTGGAGTTAGTTTGTAATCTTACATAGGGCATGTAACCCTCTATTTATGCCCATCCTCTTCAACAGGGTCATCTCTAGAAGATAAATTAGGGGATTCTTCTAGACACGTCTAAACTAGGAAAAACCTAGGGTAGGTGGGTTCACCATGATCCCTTGAAGCCAAGGGTTCACTTTTCAAACTCGCTCATGCATTGATCAGTGAGGAAAATGATCCAGAAAACTCAGGTTTCTGTTCCTCCCCTCCTAATTGATAACGAGATAGGAGATAACCGTATCACCTTTGGATTCTAGATCTGAAGGCCCACATTATGGGTGCCAGATAAAAGATAATCCTATTGGAAATAAATATTTTGATATTTAATTCTTTTCTCCTATAATGCTCACACTATATGGATTTTTGTAAAATCCATATCTCTCAAATCATTCATCCTTTTAATCTAAAATTTTAAGGAAAAGTCTTTAATGATGTAACGTACCCGTCTAAAAAGTCTGGAACCATAAATTGAAAATAAAAGGGACTTTTATTCATATGCAAGTTTCACTCTATTTTATGCATTAAAACCATCAAAATCAACCCTTTTCTCTTTCTTCCTTTTCTATTTTATTTAATCTGGCTATTCTTTATATTAAAAACCATGTGCACACAAAAACTAATTATTAGTGGTCATCAATGCCGCATTCTAGAGAATTATACAAAATTCTCTCATGTAGACACATTTATCATGTATTTCTTTTCTTTATACTTAATATGGGATTTTATTTTATTCTTTTCCCCTTTTATCCATCATTGGATTAATAAAATAGTAGAATTCATGAAATTCATCATTCAAGGGAAATTTTCAAAGAAATACATTCTTTAAAATAGAGCACCCAAATTTCTAAACAATCCTCTTTTCACAGAATAATTGCATTTCAATTTATTAAAATACAAGCAAAATTGAGGTTACAACACAAGCAGTTGGATAATGAACCGACTGGTTCGTCGTTTGTAGGTTCTGAGAAATTTATGAAAAGTTGTATCTTCGACTCTGAGATGGATTGGAAACCATGAACCTGGCCCTCCTATAAATAGAGGTGTAATGGGGGCTTTCCATACACAAAAATAAGCTCTAACAATTGTTGTCCTCTCTGCTTGTGGTAATCAGAGAGCTCCCAGAAAGTCCTACCTGTAAAAGGGAGGGATAGCAAGGGATAGACAATTGGGAGAGCCAATTAGCACTAGAATGTTGATGTCTAAAGAGACAACTCCTTCCAATTGGCTCTGTTAGAGCAACATGGAGTTCCCAGTGGTCTACATGGACTACTCTAGAGGCGAAAGGCATTTGCCCCACTAGGTGGACATCATCAATAACCATCCATGGTGCAACACTAGGAAGCCACCGCCAACATCCTTTCTGTGCAACCAAAAGAAGAAGCACGCTACTACAAGAGTTGTCACTGGAATTTCTCTAGGACCTTGTATATCTCTTACAAACTTTCCTTCCTAGATACATTGATGTTGATGCGATCTGCTAGTTAAGGAATCGGGTAATAAATTTTTTGTTTCCACTACCTAATATGTCACCCAAATTTTCTTAATAGAACACTCATGGGAATGACATGCAACATCCTAGAAGTTTTTTGGAATGGAAAGTCCAACCTGTGAAATGTGCATGATTTGTGCATGGCATCCACCATCATAGAAGCAACATTCGTGCAGTCACACCAATGAAAAACATGTTCGACCATATAAGACTTGCAATCTAACTAGTATTAGCTCCCCATGATCTCTTACATGGCGTGCAATTCCAATTAGATGTTGTGCCACAATATTTTCAAACTTGATCATGGAAACTGCAAAGGTTTAGTATATGCATGAGCCTATGCACAATATGCAGCGTCATGTGAGCAATACAATATAAAGACCATGTAGTCATTCATTAGGGTACACTTATCATTTTTTGTGGTTATAACTTCAAAAAAGGAAAGGAGGCTATAACAGAGGTGACTTCATAGATGCAAAATCTAAAAGAAAGAAGAAGTACTTGAAGGCATATCTCTCCCTCTACAATCCTTGGAAGTACCTAGAGCAGCCCCATTATAGAGGATAGCTTCTCTACATTAGTTGTATCTCATTTGTACACTTTTTAAACTCTATTTACTTTTTCTTACTCCATGAATACTCTTAATTTAGTGATGTTCACCTTTGTTGTTATGGAGTAATATCCCTTGTATCTAGTTCTTAAATGTCATATGTTAGTCATGTGATGAACAACAACTTTTGAGATTCTAAATTTTTGCTCTTGTTTCTATAAATTATAATGTATTTGCATATTATAATAGATGGACACAATTTTCTATGCCGCAATTTTCATAGGTTAAAAGAATTATGGATTTAGTAGAGGATAATTAGAACTAACTTCTATTACATGAAAGTGAATATAGGTTCTAGCATCATATAGTCTCGTAGGTCGATAAAGAAGATGGTCTTATAATTTTTAAAGAGAAATCTAGGACACCTTAGAGGTCTAGTTCTAGGTTGATTTTTTGAAAGATACATGAACCTAACCCCCTATGCAATCAATAAGAGAAACCCAATAAATTTAATTTTGTGTGAGATATGGTCCAAAAAGAGAGAATGATATCTAATTCGTATAATTGTTCATCATATGATTAACAAGTGTCTAGGTACCTAATGCGTTCTTGAACTTGATCATTTAAATGATATTGGTGATGAAAACCTTCAGTTTAACTTTGGAAGTTCATCAAAAAACCCCATATATCTTTTTCAAATTGCATGTTAACTCCAAGAGAGAGAGTTGAATAAGACATAAAATGTTAGGTTTTGGTGGCGGCTGGCGATCTGGCAAGGGAGACGGCGCCCACAGAGGAAGACCGCCAGAACAAGAAACCGGAAATGAGAATCTGACAGAGATGAATCCAGGCTACCAGAGAGAACACATGGAAGACCAAAACCAGGGACACAAAGGGAAGGGGAGACAATAGCAGGAAATCCTCACGAAACTGGGTATTAACCTGGATTACGGCAGCCATCGAAGCAGCTCCTCAGTGGACAACGGAGAAATCTTCCACAATGCGTCTTTGGAGGTGGAAACCCAATCACCACCAGTAGAACATGCTCCCGTTATGAATGATGAAGCAAGGCGACAAGAGGCTAACAATAAAACCAGGGATGCAATCAGCCAGGAAACTATTGTTCCGAACACCCAGACACAACAATCACGACCCCAGGTCTCTTACAGAGATGTGGTAGATAACACACAAAGAGATGACCCCTTTGATGCGTTGAATATGGGAGCAGTCCTACAACCGAACGACATCGTTGTCAAACTTACTGATGGAATTCCATCGCTTGATATCAATGATGAAGCGATAGAGGGACTCCGAAAACTGTGGAAATATGCGGTAGTAGTGAAACTAATCTCCAGGGAAATCGGCTATCTCACACTCAGAGACAAGATACGGCTATTGTGGAAACCAACCGGAATATTCAATCTCATAGATCTTGAAAATGACTTTTTCCTAGTCCAAATGCAGTTAGAGGAGGACTATATGCGGGCATTAACAGGCGGACCTTGGCCTTTGTTTGGTTCTTACCTGTCTGCAACGGTGCCACCCCCTTTTCTCAACAGAAAGCAGCAATCCAGAACGTATGATAGTATGGGCTCGCATCCCCAACCTACCAATATATCTCTATACCATGATACTTTCCTGAACACAGTTGGCAATCAAATTGGCAGGACAATCAAAGTTGACATAAACACGACTATATGCAAAGAAGAGGTCGTTTCGCAGGAATTGCAGTGGAAATCGAAATGGGTAAACCTACCAACGATCTTCATTCTGGGCAGAAAATACAAAGTACAATACGAAAACATTCCCCTTATTTGCTTGAATTGCGGCAAGGCCGGACATGCGGAGTAGTAGTGTCCGACTAAAAAGGTAACAGGGGAGAAAATACCAGCGACAACAACGGACTCCACTGACCAACCAGCAATTATGGGTGGAAGGCAGGAATACTCGATGGATATGCATGCTGTACCAATATTCAGAAGCCCAAAGAAAAAACATGATGGCCACACAAATGATGCAACGCAAAACCGGAATAGATTTCAAGAACTGCAGGAATCTGACGAAGATGATGAAGTGGAGGAAGTAATAACTAATGGTAATCACACCCACCAACCGCCTATTCTCCATGGCTCCACTGAAGGCTCCCAGACCTGATGGCATAGACGCGGGGTTTCTCCAAAGAAACTGGGACTCTACAAAGCAAAGTCTGATAATCTCAGTCCGAAAACCCTTCCTAAAAGGTCGATTGGAACAGGATGCATGCAGCAGACTCGACCATCGTGTTAATTCCGAAGATCAAAACACCCACTTCCTGTAGCCACCTACGACCTATATCTGTAAACAATGTCTATATCAAGGTGTTATAAAAGATCATTGTAAATCGACTGAAAAGCCACCTGGAGGGTTGGATATCTCCTATCCAAACAAGCTTTATTCCCGGCAAATCCATACACGATAATGTAGTTTTCATGCAGGAGATAATTCACTCGATGGAGAAATGCAAGACGAAGAAACACACAATGGCAATGAAGGTCGACATTTCGAAGGCTTACGACAAACTAAGCTGGGACTTCATCAAGGATACACTGAAACGAACATCTATTTCGGACAACATTATTAATATCATCATGCAAATCATCTCAGCGGGCAAATCGTCTATTCTCTGGAACGGCACCACCTTGAAGTCGATTGCACCGACGAGGGGGGTCAAGCAGGGCGACCCCCTGTCCCCATACATCTTCGTCTTATGTATGGAAAGACTGAGCCAAGACATTCAGAGGAACATGGAAAACAAGCAATGGAAGCCCGCCATCTTTACCAACAGGAAGATCGAAGTAACGCAGCTCTGCTTTGCTGATGACATTGTTCTTTTTTGGGAAGCTACGATGACGCAAGCAAAATGTATACTACTATGCCTACAGAAGTTTGGGGAAGCATCAGGACTAAGAATCTCTCAAGAAAAATCCTCCGTATTCTTTTCAAAATCCACACCGACGGCACTGGGGCGAAAGATAGCTAGGAAATTAAACATGCCATAGGTCCGTGGTTTAGGGAAATACCTTGGAATCCCCATTGTACACAAAAGAAACGAAAAGGCACTGTACCTAGACTTGATTAACAATTATCAGGCTAAAGTCAACAATTGGGCAAATAAGAAACTATCATCTACGGGCAGGATCACCTTAGCCAAATCAGCACTGACAACTACTGCTACACACATTATGCAGTCGTCAAGACTGCCGATATCTGTTTGTGATAAGATGGACCAGATCACACGAGAATACATATGGAGTGGACAACTTAACAAAAATAAAACCCACCTAGTAGCTTGGAATAAAGTACTAGCTGCTACCAATGAAGGGGGCATAGGTGTGCGAGCTACGAGGGAATTCAATGCAGCATTACTGATGAAACTAGTAGACAAATTCATTAGCCGCTCCAACACCATCTGGAAACCGATTATGCAGGTGAAGTACAGGAAACAAGAAGAACACAAAGGCACAACCTCCATGGCATGGAGAGGGATTCAACAACTGTTGCCTCATGCTAATAGACTCACAGCGAAACAATTGGCTAACGGCCACACAATTTCAGTCTGGGAAGACAGATGGCTAAGGGATGGGAAACAACCAAGTCTTAAGAATGGAGTACATATACCCGAGGAACTATGAGATTTGAAAGCCTCAAGTCTGGTCGTACGAGATGGTGTCTAGGATGAAGAATTCCTATCACAATACTTTGAGGAGGAAACAGTGAAGGAAATTACCTCGCTACTGACACCAAGCGACGAACTCGGGGAGGATGATATCTATTGGCACACTCACCCCCATGGAGATTTCTCTGTCAAAGCAATGTACAATGAGTACGTGAGGGAGAAAGCCAAGGCTACTCAAGGGAACTAGACGTTGCTCTGGAAGCAAAAAACTCCTCCAAGAATCAGACATTTCTCATGGCTCCTTCACCACGACATATTACTAACAAACAACCTGCGAGAACGGAAGAAGATGACTGAAAACGATACATGTAAACTATGCGGTGATCAAACTGAAACTCTGATATATTCCATCCGGGACTGCAGAACTATTCAGAACATGTGGAAATGCTTAACTCTGCACTTGCCAACAAATTTCTTTACTATCAACAACATACAAGAGTGGATCATCTCAAACTTGACAATATCCTCACCTGAGCCCAACTGGAACATCAAGTTCATGACCGCCTGTTAGAGAGCATGGAATGCTCGGAATATAGTCGTCTTTCAAAAAAGATCTGTCTCCACTGAAGAAACCATCAAACAGGTTCATACCTATGTCCAAAATATCCTGAACATCACACAAGAACAACCGAGAGAAATAAAAAAACACATTCAACCAGCATGGCGGCCATGCCCGCAAAACTGGCACCGAATTTTGGTGGACACCGCAACTCAGAGCTCATAAAACAAGATGAGCATGACTTTCGTAGGTAGAGATGACAAAGGAAATTGGAAGGGAGGAGGAGCGCACAAATACTGTGGAAATGACCCCTTAGAGGGTGAAATATAGGCAATATGGTGGGGACTCCAGATTGTAGTCAATTCCCAGTGGCGACATTGTGAGGTGATCTCGGACTCAAAGATTGTTGTAAAGCTACTTAACGATGACTGCAAAATGCCGGCTAAATACAGATCCATGATCGCAAGAACTAAATTCCTGATGCATGCACTTTTCGAATGTAATATCAGAAAGATTAGTAGACAAGCAAATAAACTTGCAGATATGCGGGCAAAATGGTTTCTCAAACAACCACAATCAGATCTCTACATGGAGAGGTGCCCAACCTTCATGAAGGAAGTGATAGACAAAGACATTGAGCAAATGAAGGAGCATCATCAATCTCAAAAATCTGTACCCAAAAAAAAATTTGCATGTTAAATTAGAATTGAGTTCTTGTTGAGTTGCATTGGCAACCTATTACTTTGTTTGGCAAAGCGGTGGTGATTGTTCGGGCAGCGATGGACAATCATGTGCAATTGGTAAATCACTGCCAATCACTTTGCCAAACACACGGTTGTCCACCGCTCCCATTTTACATCGTATTTTTTTCCTGGAGCGTTCGACAAACTCTACCGGATGCTCATTTCTCATTGTGAGAAATTATTGCAATGAGTCATTTGTGATGGGCCACCGACAATAAACACAATCGCATTGCCAAATGTTGCATATATATTCGATCCAACTGATGTACTTCTTGAGACTTGAACTTTTGTAGGTGATAAGAAGTTTCTTTGGTTTCTAAAACTGATAGCACTCTCAGATAGAAAAAAATAACACATAATACTAGAGTGTTTGTTGGTTAATCACAGAATCTCATTAGTATTGATATGTGATATCAAACCAAACACATAGATACTTGTTGGAGAACAATTTATTAGACATACACACCTTGAGAGTGATTCATAGGAACCATGATTGGGAGTCAGAATCATCTCTCATAGTGATGGTGGTGATTATGATTGTTAGAATTGAAATCACTATACTTATCACAAGATGTTTGATGTGCTTTGACATCATCCATCGTGATCTTGGATAAGGGTTTCCATAAAGGTGGTGCTCAGGTGCATCGTGACACATGGGGATGGTCGTGAGTGATGTAGATGGTATTTGTCCCTCCTACATGAGTTTGATATCCTGGACACTTGATAAGTGAGACTGAGAAATACATGGCCATTCTCATGTGATTCAATATGTGATATTGAGCTTACATATATCTCAAACATTTTGCTCTAATTCAAGGAATATAGAGTGAACATTGAAAAGAATGACAATTTTGTGCCTCGAGTTCAATCTGGATAGCAGAGACAAATGAACTGTCCAATTACTATAGCACCAATCATAGATTGTAGATTGAAGTTGTTCTCCAACTTTCTAATTACTTGGGTAGAAATAATGTCTTGCTAGATACCATGTATTGCTTGTGATGTCATAAATTAGTTATGGACATTTAGTACCAAAATAACTTGGAACCTATAGGGTCACACACATAGGATACTCTTATAATAGGATTTTATTCCTGAGTGTAGTTTAAAATTGATCACTAAGCATTAGGTATTCAATTTAAAATACAATGGCTGAAAGTTGACTAATTGAATTGTGAATCAACTGATTCAAATGTTGAACTGATCGATTCGAATGTCAGGTCAATTAAAGCAATATTGCCAATCATATGCATGTGACGACCACTTCAATAAGTGAGCTGATTGGTTCATGTTTGTGAATCAACTGATTCAGGTTGTAAACCAACCATTTGGTTAATCAATTATATTATATCAAGGAGTGATGTTGACGTGATGGTGTGCATTAATTGAATATTAATTACCAATACAATTGTGATTGGGAAAAATAATTAAACAACTGGTTCAAGGGTTGAACTGTTTGGCTTACATGTGAACAGATCGCTTCAACATTTGTAGGTTCTGGAAATTTTATGAAATTCTATCTCTTCAATTCCCGCTCTGATAGGAAGCCCTGACTGTAATATGTTTTCATATTTTCAAGATCAAGTTCCTTGATCTATTGCTTTGATTACTTGTTGACTGGATTATATGCTTGAAGTATATATACTACATGTTCTGCATGGCTCACCATCAAGGTACGTGCTTACGCTTATGATTACATGTATCTACTTCTAACATTTGTTGAGGTTTCTCTACGATTGAATGCATAATATTTGTTCTATGTTTATTTATTTCATGATAATTATAAAGTCCCTATGAATATCACACAAAGTAAATAATGATATTTTGAATCCTAGGTTACACTAATCGAAGGCTAACACACATAAGCACCGTGATGGATAGTGGATACACCCTGAGATAATAGACCAGATATGGGTTAGAATATGAAAGAGAATACATGTTCTTATGTGCAAATAATTGATGGTTGATTATATGTACTTGTGATTATTGGATGAACCCATGTACCAGTATCGAAATATGTTGATCGCGTTCTGTTTGTCAGCATTTTAGGTAGGTGATACACAAGATACAAATATGTAGATAAATATGAAATCCATGGAAGGTATTAAGCTATGTACGAGGATTAGATAGATGATACCTCTTCTCAATAGGTATTAGTTCCATGAGGTATATCACTTTACAAGTTGTAAACAATATTTGAAATTTAATTGAAATCGTTTTCTATTATTTGTTATTTGACTAATCTAGATCCTTGGGAATATAGGTAATGGCTCTCAACTTGAAGGTCTTTCATTAATTGGGGGATGTAGAAAGTGAGGTCGTTACACTGACTTTGGTCATATAAATAGAGGGGTATTAGTGGCCTTCCACATACAACAATAAGATTTGATAATTGTTTTCTTCACATAGTTGTGGTACTGTGAGAGCCTGTGCAAGTTCTACCCGTCAAAAGGAGGAACAACAAGGGAAAGACAATTGTGGGTGAGTATGTTGACGCTAGCACATCAAATAGGAGAGACAACTCTTTCCTTTCCATTCATTTAAAACAACAGGAGTTTTCGGTGGTCTGTGTGGACTACTACATAGGAGAGGAGGCCATTTCCACCTTCTAGGAGGACACAGAAAACTGATGTCCATCGTGATCAACTAGGAAGTTGTTGTTTCCGTCCATATGCAACTTGAAGAAAGTCGCACATTACAACAAGGGATTGTCACTAGATTTGCTTCAGCACCAGGTATAAACCTTCTAACCCTCTTTCCCACTACATAGTTGTTGATGTGATCTATTATTCATAAGGGAATATGGAAGCTAAAATTTTTATTTCCAGTGCCTTATCTAATTCCATATTTCCCAGTAGTGTATCTAAACCACGTCAATTTACTATGCTTTAGAATTTAATCAATGTGATTGAATTTCTGGTTTATCATTTATTTATTGCATACAATGTGAATACTTACAAGAATTAATTTGCATATCCCATAAAGTACCACATATGATCCCATATATATATATATATATATATATATATATATATATATATATATATATATATATATATATATATATATATATATATATATATATAGGGTAACGATCCAGTGAGAAACATATTTGGTGAGAGCATGAGAGGCATTTGAATAACTCTCCACATAGATCAATTTTTCATAATCCAATCGTACAGATTACAAGTATACCTTAATATCTACCTTCCTATAAAATTTTATCACCATCCAATTTGTAGATCATTTACAACAACCAAATATTTTTCGATGCTCTATATTGAATTTCAGGCTGACCGTTGGATGTAAAAAGTGTATATTGTACATATGGACATGTAAACAATGTCTGATTGCAATGATTTTTTGCAAGAAGGTAAATGAAATGATGCTTTTTCCATATATATGGCTGGATTTTAAAAAATAGTTACTAATTTGTAGTTATTCAAATGCCTCTCATGCTCTGACTGTAGGATGTTTCTCACTGGATCGCTACCCTATATATATATATATATATATATATGTATATATATATTGCTCAGTAAGCCCTTACTCCTTTATTGAACCAAAAAGAATGTACAAAGTCCGGATATATAGGGAAAAGAAACCTATACATCAAAAAACAAGAAACAGAAAACACAACTATTTGTACATAGAGACTATGTCTTTGACATATCTACAACAACTAATGGTATCTTTATTTCTATCTCTGAAGATCTTGCTGTTTCTCTCCAGCCATATAGCATGTATAACAGCCAAGGTTCCCAGCTGATGCTTCTTTAAAATGTTCAGAATACAATCCTCCAGCTTCCTAGGAATCACTCCAATACATCAGCTCTCCTTCGCTTCTCTCCAAAGGTCTTTAGCAAACGAACATTCAAAGAACAGATGCTTACTGGATTCAGTGCTATCTTCACACAAATTGCACCTAGAAACTAGCTGTAGACCACAGCTTTGAAGATAATCCACAGTAGGTAGCCTATCCAGGAAAAGCTTCCAAGAAGTAATAACCATATTCCTAGGATGATTGAATCTCCAGAGCAAATTAGTCCAGTAAGGAATGGGGCTCACATGCCTGACAATATCCCAGGCCTCTTTAATTCTAATAGAAACTTTACCTTTGACAGTTAAGCTATCTTCAGAATGAAGCTTAATATTCGACTCAGAAAGAAACTTGTTAAGCTCATTGAATCTTCTCTTATAAGGAACAGACCACTGACCATCTTTAATAATGCTACTGAGCAACCCAAAGCTGCCGAAACCAATTCTCATGATATTCTTCTTATCAATACAATCACTGAGGAATTTGTTACCAGGAATCCATGTATCCTTCCAGATCCTAAAGCTGCAACCATCACCAATAGTGATCTTGATCAGAGGCATCAAATAACATCTTTGATCTAAGATATGCCTCCACATCCAGGAGCAATTACTCTTCAAACCACAAGACCAGAAGGTATCTTTAGACATGTACTTCTCATTAAGCCATTTAACCCATAAAGTGTCCTTTTTAGAAGCCACATTCCAGGCCCTCATAATCAGACCCGCCCTGTTAGTATCCTCCACTCTTCTAATACCCATGCCCCCCTCCTTTTTGGGTCTACATACAAGGCTCCATTTAACAAGATGAATCTTCTTATCCATATTAGGACCACCCCACACAAAATTCCTACAGATGGAATTAATTTGCTTCATAATGTCCGAGGGAAGAGGAAAAGTCGAAGACCATAATAAATGAAGAGCACTAAGCGTGGATATCACAAGCTCCACTCTGCCTCCAAAATAAAGAGACTTCATCTTCCAATTCTCCAGCTTCCTTCTAATCTTGTCAATAAGAGGTAGACAAAACGAGCTTTTAAGCTTGCCACAGAACAAGGGAAGCCCCAGGTATCTCATAGGAAAGCAACCTTTAGCAATGTTAAGGATAGAAGAAATCCTATCAGAATCCACACCTTTTCTACAAAACACATTACTCTTATCAGTATTCATAATCAGGCCCGAAGCCTTTCCAAAGAAATCCATAAGTTTTCTAATCTGAACAACATTCTTCTCATCCCCTTTAGTGAAAATCATAACATCATCCGCAAACAAGATGTGAGAGATATTAGTGTTTCCAGCTTTGATCGGATTTATAACTCCATCCTCCACAGCTTTGTTCATCATGGCAGTGAAGCCTTCCATGGAAATTATATATATATATATAGGGAGTTCATTCATTGCCCGCGCGGGTAGCATGGATTTTCGCTACCCTGCAGCTAAAAAAGTAACTCTCCTAGCTAAGAAAGTAACTCTACTGTAAAAAAAGTAACTATGGTGTCAAAAAAGTAACTCTGCTGGCCAAAAAAGTAACTCTGTACAAAATATACAGTATATATATATAAGGACGGGTTTTTTGATTTTGGAGAGGCAAATGATATTATTTTTGGCTCAAATTTTTTGGAGAGCTAGACAAAATAGTCCTCTACAATTTCAAATTTTTTTTTTGAAAAAAAGTGATCGGAAGGGTGGGCGGGTAGCTACCCCCGCGGGCAATAAAGATGGGCCCATATATATATATATATAAGGCCCATATTCAATACCCACAAGGGTAGCTACCCGCACGGGCAATAAAGATGGGCCCATATATATATATATATATATATATATATATATATATATATATATATATATATATATATATATATATATATATATATATATATATATATATATATATAAGGCCCATATTCAATACCCACGAGGGTAGCTACACGCTCATTATTTTGATTACTTTTTTGGAGTTTCTTACTTTTGGCATGTAGAGGGTTACTTTACCTTGCAAACTGTTACTTTTCATGGATTAATAGTTACATTTGCAACAACTATAAAAAAATACAATTATATATATATATATATATATATATATATATATATATATATTCTATGTTTTTTTCCCAGATTTACTTTTTGAGTCATATAGTTACTTTTTCATCAACATAGTTACTTTTTTATTCACAGAGATACTTTTTTGACCAAATAGTTACTTTTTGGGCTGACGGATAGAAAATTATATATATATATATGAAATTTACAAGTGTTAGCTTAAAATTGATTTTGATGGTGGATGCTTAGCATGGTTATGGCCAATAACCCCTTGATCTTTGTGAATGTTTCACTACTACAAAAAATGGTTTTTACAAAAGTTCATTTTTCCATTTTACAACGGGTGTCAACTATTGTATTAGATCATGTAGTCTTATGCGGGTTCTTTATACAACATGTGTTGCACATGTTGTAATATATGTATTTTATACAATAGTTAATACATGTTATAGTTCATTGAACACACCTGTTGTAATAGGGGTGTTGTATATAACATGTTGAGAAAAAAGGAAAATACATCTAGACACAAGGTTTCGAACTTGAGACCACTTGAAAGTAAGGCACATCTCAAACCATTGAACCAGTTTCATTTTATGCAACAAATATATTCTTTGTTGTACATATACAACAAATGACGTGCAAACATGTTGTGTTATTGTAGTCTATTACAACAGGTAGCTATTACAATAGGTGACCTGATCTAAAAAAAAACTATTACAATAGGTGAAAGCCTGTTGTGTAATTATAGTATACTACAATGGGTTATAGTATGTTGTGTAATGATGGTCTATTACAACGGGTTAACATATGTGACTATTACAACAGGTAGAGCATGTTGTGTAATTATGATCTTTTACAACGGGTTAGAGTATGTTGTGTAATGATGGTCTATTACAACAGGTTAACATACATGACTATTACAACAGGTTAGAGCATGTTGTGTAATTATGATCTTTTACAACAGTTTAGAGTATGTTGTGTAACGATGATCTATTACAACAAGGCAACATACGTGACTATTACAATGGGTTAGAGCATGTTGTGTAATTATGGTCTTTTACAAAGGGTTTGAGTATGTTGTGATATTACAGTCTATTACAACAATTTAGCACCTATTGTAGTATCACATATACTACAACGAGTTTGTTCCTTTGTATATAACTTGTGTTGTATAAAATATATAATTCACAACATACAAATAGACTTGTTGTAAAAAATATGCTAACTACAACATAACCAATAGAACTGTTGTGTTTTTCCCGTTGTAAAAAACATTTTCTATAGTAGTGTTTGGATGGTTGTTATACCCGATTTATCTCGATTTGCATATCGAGCCTCGATCTTCTGTTTGATATGTAAAACTATTAACACTATGAAAAAAAGGTCTTTCACTACAATAAAAAAACTGTATCAAAAATCCCCAATTTTGTAGCTAAAATCTTTATCTACATTTATTCTTACATATATAATATGAAGCTAATACCCGTGTAGCTAATTGTTTTTGCTACATTTTTCAAATATGTTTCTAGATAATCATTTTGCTACAATTTCATATGTAACCCCACTTGTAGATAAAAAATGTCTTTACACATACAAATGTAGTCATAATTATAGTTATGTATATGACTACAACTGCATATGTAGCTATAATATGTAAGGGAAATTGGCATTGACTATAATTGTATATGTAGTTTGTGTGCAACAAAAAATAGCTCTTACTACAATTGTAAATGTAGTTAGTATGTAGTGAAAGACATCATGTACTGCACATACATATGTAGTCGGATTATGTATCCAGTCTATAACTTGTCAATACAGAAGTATTTTTTTTTTTGAAAAGAACAAGATTCATATCAAATTGTGTTTGTAATGTCAATAATCATGCTTTTATCCATATTGAAACAATAAGAGTACATATGGGGAAGACATAAACCTTGCCCCAGTTTTACTATATGCATTTTACATGTATACAATGACCACCATGAACATATAAGTTTACATCATTCTCTAACTTTCAGCCGACGTTGTGTTCTATCTCTCAATACAACTGCTTTGTTCCCCAGATATTGCCTTGCAAACAATAGCAAGAAGCTTTGTCTTTTCCTACAACTACTTTGTTCCACATGAATTGTCTTGCACGTGTATGTTTCTTATTTGTTTAACATTTTTGAGAATTCTCCTTTATTGATTTTCCCTAACTAGTCCTTCCCTCTCTAAGTTCATGTCCACATGAATGGGTATTGAAAGTACAACATAAGTATTACCTTAACAATATAATTCAGTTTTTTGTGAATCATACTTCACATTCCTATTGTAGATCACAATGATAGTACACTCAGAGTCTGGGAACTGGCATTTCAATGTAGATCTTCTACATAGATAATTGTTGTTTCTGCTAGGGAAGAAACTTCTCTTTCTGCCTCAAAAACACACCCTAGTAAACAAAGGCATATGTTATATTTTTAATTGAGAAGCGATGCTATTTAATATTATATCCAATCATATCAGAGTTAAACATAGTTTTATTTTTGAACTTGACCATACTCAATACTCTTTGTGCAGCAGTAGTAGAGTTCTTGTTGTGCTTCATTTGATATACAAGGGTTGTTATTGTGTCTAAATAACAGGGGGATTCCCCTACCTTTGAAGCAATGAACACACACATTGCAATAACTGCTAAGATGGGGAAAATACAAAAAGAATTGAGAAAATATCCAACCACTTATAGAAATAAATATAAATTGTTAAAATTATAGCCCATTGCAATATCCTCACAAATACTTGTAATTATAAAAGGGATGGGTCAGTGTCAAACAAGGAAGTTTGAAATGAGTTCTTTGAAAAAATTATTTCTTTAGATGTGTTTCTTGTAGTTATTTTCATGAGGTACATGCCTTGAATCAAATGAAAGAAGAAGTTTCAACACCTACATATTAAAAGATAGAGCATAAAATCGTTCAATCCATTATAATAACTGACAAGAATCTATACATTCTAAAGTAGCAAGCCTACTCACATGAAAAGGTCAAAGTTGAACTTGTTGGGTGTGTAGTAATTTGCATTCATTGCATCAGAGAATCCATCTGTATATAGTGGATCATATTGGCACAACTTCTTGAAATGTACCTATGACAATTAAAATGTTAGGAATATCCATTTAGTAGATCCATGTGAGAAATCTTCAAACCCCCAGATCCTAACAATAAGGCAAGCAACAAAAGTTAGTGTTCAGAATATAATATGTATAAGGGGATGGTTTAACCCTCCTGCTCAACCACAATAGAAGATTCATGTTGTTCAACCAGTCAAGGGAAGTCCAAAAAAAGTTTCCAAGATCAGATAGGTATATTTCATACCAAATGTGAAGGGAACGCCATACCCAAAATCATTGCATGCTCATGCCTAGTCATGTATCTTGAAGTTTTTTTAGGCCTCTCAGTTTCTTAATGATCCTACTATTCCTCACCATTAACTACAACATCAAGAAGTTCTTCATTTTTATTATCCATCTTTTCCTCTTCCCTTTCATATGTTGGAGATTGTTTTAGGTCCCACTATCATAACAAGGACGTATAGTATTCCATATTTGAATTAGTAACTCTAAATGTAGAAGCTAATGTACTGATAAGTGTGCCTAGTAGATATCATAAGTATAAGACTAGCATATAAATTGACCCGAGGGGATAAGAACATACAAAAAAATATGTCCATGGAAGCTGATAAGGACCAAGCCAATCCATGGAAGAATCAAAAGTTGACCCTAGATATTGTTCTATGCTCAACTACTTGTGACCCTAATAAATTGGTCTTGATCCCGGGCAGATACACTGACAACAAACTTGCTACTAGTTTTTAGTAACATAGGTACATAATGGTGAGGCGAAAACAACTTATGAATTTGTGTGTTATAGTCTTATAATCCACTCAGCCTCTTCCTAGTTTGAGGAACAACAAACTTTTTAGTCTTGAATCCTATCAAGAAAAGTTATATTGCAAATCAACAACATTCATCCTCAACTACCAATTGTAAGTGTGACCTGTGACATCAATAAAAAACTAACAAACACAGAGACATAGGAATTCAATGTATTACTATTACCTTGCAGAGATTGAATGCTACTCAAAGACCCTCTTGACACAAAGTTTTTCTTTGTACTGGTTCAACTTTTCCTTCTCATGTAGCACACTCCAACAATTACGTGCCACTTCAATTATTTTACTAGATCCATCCCTAACTTGATCATGCAGCAAAATTGGGGTGTTGGAAAGCAATTTGGTTCCCCAAAATACCAAGCATCATATTAGGCCAGGAATATGTGTGGTTTGTCCAATTTCAGGACTATATTGGTCACAACCTCCTCAAGAAGAGTCCACCAAGTATTGGGACTATCAACATGTCGTGTCTGGATTCCTAAACTTGTCATCCATCAAAACCTTTGACTAGAACTACCCAAGCTGACAAGTCAATTACCACAAAACCTATTTTCACCAAAATTGGTTCAACAAAAAAATGTACGACATCATCATTGCCTGACATGGCTACTACACCTTAATACGACAACTACTAAGTACCACATAACCTCTATTCACAAGTTGACTTGATCAAGCTAAGTTAGATTAAGATCCATCACCAAAACCAGAGGACTAATAGAAACAATTGATAGTAACATGCAAAAATCACTGCATACAACTAATATTCATGAGAACAAAAACTCCCAGATGCATAGAAAAGTTAGAGTTTTACAACTTAGGGATTTAGGAAAAGGAACTATATGAATGATTAATTATCAAACAAAATATGTAGTACTTAAGAGTGAGGATCTTCCCGAAAAATTAAAATGAGCCTAAAAAGTCATCAGTACACAACTACATTCCAATAACAAAACATCATCAACAAGAAGTTGAATACCACTTGGCTCAAGAAGTAAGAAAGATGCATAACTGTAGCAACCAACTAAGTATCGAGCAAGTTAGAAAAAAAAATGTGATCAGTTCATAAACTTCATTATGACATTATTTATTTTTTGGATATCCACTCATTTTTAAGAAAAGATATGTATATATTATACCGTTTTATTCTTGTTATTTTTTGTTTGAATTGGGATCTATTTGTTCTATGATGTGTTGAGTAATCATAGAAACCTCCTTTGGAAACATTTTGACATGGACATCACTAAGTAGTATTCCAGTTAAGGAAAATATAACATTAAAAAATCTCAATATAGTTAGGGGGAAAATCATACAAATAACAACATTTGGAATTCAAGGGATGCAAAAACTAACATGAGCTTCTAGTCATCTCAATATAGGATCACTCATCTACAATATTTGTCCATATCTTGAGACATAAACCAATCAAGTATGAGTCCTCCAAGAGACTTTAGTGGATCCTTACAATAGTTAATAGAATCTCAACAAGCATGCATCACCTACTAACTACACAACAAAACTAGAACAAGAAGCTATTTCTTCAACAAAACTAGCACAAAACACAAAGAGACTTCAGAGGTATTGTAAATCAATCAAACTAGTATCTACAAATAAAATCCAGCAATCCACTATGATTATAACTTTGCAAGAAAAAAACCAAGAAGTAAACTTATTTAGAATATGACCAATGCCTCTAAATCTAATTATTGGGTCATCAACAATCAGAGCCAAAAAAAATAGATCCACCAAGACATTCAAGCAAAGGCTAATTACCCATCTTCATCTACAAAATCATTGAACACGTATTCTTCAAGATTATGCAACGTAGTGATATCACCTTACCATGTCAAAGAACAAGTCAACTAAAATAGGAACTATGGGGTACACCTTGAATTAATAATAAATGAAAAGGCACCTAAAGGTGCATCAAAGCAAGGATACCTATCTACAAAAACAAACAAAATCATACCAAAAAAAGGAAAACTAGAAAGATGGTTAGGCCTTCATTGATTAATTATAACCCAGACGAAATAAGGTAGGGTTCCTATAAATCAAAGTAGTCATAATAATTACATACATTTGCTTCCCTATTCCATCCATTAGATGGTGTGAAAGACACTATGAATCTTACCTTTGCTTTCCCCTTCCATCCATTACATGCTACCCAAGTAGCTGAGTATTAGTATGATGACTCTTACCCAAGGTGTACAAACTAAAATTGACATGATCTAAAGATATGGTATGATTAATGGAATTAAACCATGTGTCACTATGTAAAGGAACCAATTAGCTGCTAGCAACATCCACATACCTAATTATTAGTTTGCATTTTTTTGGACTTTGTGATCATCAATGCAATAAGATATCTGCTTCCAAACTGATATTTTGGAAACAAAAATGTTTAGATCCAAGTCATAGGCCCCATGTAGGGATGCATACTCAGACACAAAGCCATTTAATAAGATTCTAACTAGAATTTAGGAGCTATGTCAAAAGAACAAGCATTGCCTCAAATAATTATCTAGCAGTCTTAAGTAAATGAATTAAGCTCCACTGAAGACTGATTTCTATAAACGTATTTTACAAGAGAAAACATGGGCTGAGTAGAAAAGTACTCGTTCAAAATGACTGATACAATAACTGTGTATGTTATCTATAGAACATCTCTCAATATTATCCATGCCCCTTGAAGTAACAATGGCATTAGTGACATCCATAATTAAAAGTATATCATTAGAGATCCAAATAATAAGATTGTAGTTGTGTGTCTATTATTAGTAGGCAAGTTTGAATGCCAACCTTCCTAGATATGGGATATTATAATGCCATTAGACCCCTCTTTTTAAGAAGCTTCAACTTTGTTTTCGTGATTGGGAGTCATGTCTTGTCCAGCCTCTTGGCCTGGAAAAGAAACTACCACCATTCACAATAATGACTAAGTGTCTCTAGAATAGCAGAAAATTTCAAACAATCTAAAAATGCCATCTATTATATACTACTAAATTCGTGATAACCTATGTATCTACAACTAAAAAAATTAAGTCATAGAGAAGATTGTTCGCAGTAAGATGGGAACACCCACCTAAAATAAAATTCAACGACTAGAGTGGCCTCTATCTAGATTCTAGTTAGCATATAGATTCTAGCCAGTATATTCTAGTTCTAACCAATGTACATGACTCACAACTAGCTTCTAGTGAGCATATGTATGGTCCAATAAAGATGAACTGCATTAAAAGGGATCTCACCATTACTTTAACATGCTTAACAAATGAAAACCGATGTTACCATGACATGAAAAATACAAGATCTCAAAAATGGCATATTATGTAAGAATCATGTTCCACAACTTCAGATCATATTTAGAGCATGCCCAAATCTAAACCAAACAGACAAGAAACCAGGACATATGTAAAGAACAATGTTGCAACATTTCCTTAATAACTGAAAATGAATAATAGTAAACAACAATTGTCTTACATGGTTACACCTTAATCAATATCATATGATTTGCACAAAAAATAAACATTTGTTAAACAAACTTGTTGGCATTCATCACTGAGATCTAAAATTATATATATATACATGGAGCAGGTGCATAACAAATATTTTGTTAAGTTCATGCCATGAAAAGTTGTACTTAAATTGGTACCGATACCAATTAAATTTTTTGATGTGTTGTCCATACATTTACCAAATAATCAGTTAAGATCATGAAGAGTTTCTAAAACTACCGCATGATATGTGAACACCTTTATCTTAGCCACAACTAAGGTTTCATGAGAAAATTTCACATTGGGATTTAAATGTGCTACATAATAATCATGTTTCATTCTAATTAGCACACTCTAGATCAAACCCCTCTTGTTATTTCCTAGGAATCACAAACATGGACATGGATATAGACATAGACATAGACATAGACAAGGGACACGAAAATTTCCAAAAATATAGGACAGAGACATGACATTGGACACATCAAAATACATAAATAAATAAATATATTTGTACAACATATTGACATATAATACGCACAAAGGTAAAAACACACAAAAAGACGTAAGTAGCTTATCCACATGGGAAATCACCATGAAATCCAACAAGAATTTGACACATAACATCATTATCCACAAGTCATAATATTGATTAAATAACAACATATATTGAGATGTTTGATTAAAAAACTATTGTAGTACAAATATATGGAATTGTAAAAATGAAGAGCAATAGAATTTTAGGGAAGTAGTTTTTTTATTGTTGGTGGAAGTAATGATGAATAAGATTTACTATCAAGATGAAGAAGGGGAGGGTGAGGAAATATGAAGTTGTTGGTGGAGGAGATGGAAAATGGAGGTGTCTTTGATGTTGAGAGGGAATAAAAGGAGGGGGAATGTATTGGAGGAAGAAGAGGGGGGAGAAAAGGAGGAAGAATTAATATGGACATGGAAAAGAAGGAGAAAGTGAATCCAACTGCTTTCCTCCTTGTTGTTGATGTGGTAGTCCATGTGCTATGACAATTGGTGGAGATGATACAATTGATGATGGCTACTATAGTTGCTAAAGAAGGGCGCCGATGACTTGACTATGGCAACTGAAGCTTGACCAGCTAATATTAGTAGGGCAAGGGTAGAGGAGGACGGGAGGTGAGGATTTGAAGAAGTCTTTTTTTTTCCATACAAAACTTAAGTGGTTTGGCATGGCATGTCTTGGATGTGTCCACCAGTGTCCAAGCCATGTCTAACATTACAATAAAAAATTGAAAGTGGACATGTAGGAGGAGTGTCATCCACATGTCCAAGGTGTGTCCATGTTGGACATGAGTTGGACACAGACACGGCAGCCTCCGGGTTGTGTCTGTGCTTCCTAGGTTATTTCTTAATCAATCCCTCACATTTGTGCATCAATGATGTTTTAAGCACCCTCTTAATCCACAAATCTATTATATAAGCAGTAAATTTTATTGAAAATATTAATTACTTGGAAAAATTAAAAGTGATATGTGCACAAAAATCTCAAAGATTTCTTTGATGTAATTATAAACACTGAAATATGAACTAAGTGGGAAAAGGATTGACCCCATGGGTTTGAAATCAGCTGAAGTTTTATTATATAACTTCATAGCTTTCACAACTAAAGTAATATGTCAACATCGATTACATATAACTCTTACTTCCACCTTTGAGGAGGAACTTTTAATGTACTTTTATTTAAAATTCTATAGAAGTTTGATAAGTTCCATATAGTCAAGTTCCGTTATTTCCAGAATGTTTGGGATACCATCCTAAAACGTAATCTACCTTGTCTCTATGGTGAAATAGGACTTGATTTAATATATTCAGAATGCACAATGGGAGCTTTTTGAGGCCTGAAGTATGACATTATGTATTAGTAATTTCCTAAATATTGAGAGAAAAATAACATCTTGTATGAAGGCTGGGATCTTCATTTTTTAACAAATTATCATACTTCATCCTTAACTCCGCCTATGTTTTCATATTTTGTGAAAATGTAGCCGGTCCCAAACTCTGGTAAAGGAGGAGGGTTGATGGTAGGTTGACAGCCAACCATAAAAACTTTGTCACACTTTCTATGACATGGATCCTTATAAAAAATTCATTGATTCATTTTTTAACAAATTATCATACTTCATCCTTAACTCCGCCTATGTT
Organism: Alisma plantago-aquatica; assembly: GCA_963693085.1. Taxonomy (NCBI): domain Eukaryota; kingdom Viridiplantae; phylum Streptophyta; class Magnoliopsida; order Alismatales; family Alismataceae; genus Alisma; species Alisma plantago-aquatica. The sequence continues at coordinate 804,636,840 of OY856414.1, read as the reverse complement.
TTCATATTTTATGCTAATGTAGTCGGTCCCAAACTCAGGTAAAGGAGGAGGGTTGGTGGTAGGTTGACAGCCAACCATAAAAATTTTGTCACACTTTCTATGACATGGATCCTTATAAAAAATTCATTGAAGAATCCCTTCCTAGCGACGCACTACATGGACACTCGGGTGTAGTGATAAATATATGCAAAGGGTTTCAACACAGCGACACCCGGTTGCATTGAAGGACAAGCAAGGGTTTCCATTTATTGGACGAATGTCGGTAAATAAGCTAGTCCCACTACATCATCGCCCGGATGTAGTGAAAAATGTGCAAGGGTTTCCACATCTTGGACGGTTGGGCAAAGAAGCTAGTCCTGCTGCATCATTGCCCAGATGTAGTGAAAAATGCACAAGGGCAACTTTTTTGATGAAGGCAGGTAAAGAAGCAAGTCCAAGAAAAAACGATTAGAGTTGGATCTTGGCATATTGGCTCTTTGTCAGGAAAATCTTTGGAGATATTATATACCACGATGAGAAGAAAAGTCATTATAGCTTGCTTGTAGGAAATTAAGTGCACAGGGGAACATTGTAGAGAGATTGGAGACACAGGATACAAAATTTGGTATACATGCATGGATAAACATAGAAATGGTGTAGGTATTATTGTTGATAAGATATTGAAGGATGATTTGTCAAGGTCACTAGGATGGGTGATACAATCATAGTTATCAAGGTCATTCTTAGGGGAAATATTTTTAACATTATTAGCACTTATGCCCCCCAAGTTGGCCTTAGTGAGGATACTAAGAAGGATTTTTGGGATAACATGGATGAATTGATGCAAGGAATGCCGATAGAGGAGAAGATCATTATTGGGAGTGATTTAAATGGACATGTGGGGAGTAGTAATGATGGATATGAGAGAGTTCATGGTGGTTTTGGATATGGATGTAGAAATGGAGAAGAAGAGATGATGTTAGATTTTGTAGTTGCATATGATATGATTTTGGCAAACATAAATTTCAAGAAAAGAGAATCTCATAAGATTACTTTCAAGAGTGGACATAATTTTAGCCAAATTGATTACCTCCTTACAAGGTGGGAGGATAGTAAAGTATGCAAGGTCTGTAAAGTTATTCATGGTGAAGAACTCATGACCCAACATAGGTTGGTGGTTTTGGATATTAACATGAAGATCAATAAAGGCAAGCATAACAAAAATCAAGATAGTATGATCAAGAGGTGGAATCTTAAATGAGAAAAGAAATTGAAATTTCATGATAAACTCATCAAGGAGGGAATTTAGAACTTAGAGTCTGATGTCAACACTATGTGGCATAACATGAGCTCCTACATAAAAAAAAATTGCCGGAGAGGTTTTGGGGGAGTCCAAAGGTTGTGGGCCTCCATAAAAAGATACTTGGTGGTGGAATGATGAAGTACATAAGGCTATTAAATAGAAAATGGAGATCTATAGGAGCTTGCCCAAATCTCGAGAGGATGCAACGTTCCAAAGATACAAGCAAGCAAAGAAAGAAGCAAAAAAGGTTGTTCAGGAGGCAAGGTCTAGATTCTTTGATGATATATATGAGAAGTTGGACAATAGATTAGGGGAAAAAGATATATATAAAATGGCTCATATAAGAGAAAGGAAAGAAAGAGACTTGAGTCAAGTAAAATGCATCAAAAATGAAGATGGTAGATTGCTGGTAAAGGACAATGATATCAAGAACCAATGGAGAAATTACTTCCATAAGATTTTCAATGGAGATATTGTAAATAATGTTAGAGACTCGTGTGATAGGGATACAAGAGATTCCATTTACACATGAAGACTTTCACATTTTGAGGTCAAGAATGCCTTGAAAAAGATGAAAATGAGAAAGGCATGCGAACCAGATGATGTTCCCATTGATGTATGGAAGAGTATGGGGGATGAATGAGTTATGTGGTTAACAAAGTTATTTAACAAGATCATAAGGGCAAAGAAGATGCCAATTGAGTGGAGAAATAGTACTATAGTCCTCATCTACAAGAATAAGGGTGATGCTTAGAGCTACACAAACTATAGAGGTATCAAGTAGATGAGTCACATAATGAAGCTTTGGGAGAGGATTATTGAGCAAAGGCTAAGATCTATAACACATATATCAAACAACCAATTTGGTTTCATGTGTGGTCAATCAACGACAGATGCCATTTTTCTGATAAGGAGGCTTATGGAGAGTATAGGGAAAGAAAAAGAGATCTTCACATGGTTTTTATCGATTTGGAAAAGGCTTATGATCGAGTACCTAGAGAAGTGTTGTGGATGGTTTTGAGGAAAAAGGGTGTGTCAATCGAATACATTGACTTGATTAAAGACATGTATGGTAGCTCTAATACAAGTGTGAAGACTCCTAGAGGAGAGACACCAACATTTCCCATCACAGTTGTGGTACTCCAAGGATCTATAGTAAACCCATATTTGTTTGTTCTTGTTATGGATGAGTTGACAAAGAATGTTCAGGATGATGTTCCTTGGTGTATGCCATTTGCTGAGGACATTGTATTAATTGATGAAACTAAAGATGGTTTGAATGATAAAGTTGAACTTTGGAGAAAGGCATTGGAGTCAAATGGATTGATGATTAGTAGGAGCAAAACTAAGTATATGCATTGCAATTTTAGCCAATCTCGTAGTGTGAATGGTGGAGCCAAGTTGGACGGAGTACATATACCAAAATGTGATAAATTTAATTACCTGGGCTCTATCATTCAAACAAATGGGGATGTCCAAAATGGCATTCGTCATAGGATCACTACAAGATGGTTGAAATGGAGGAGTGCAGTTGGAGTATTATGTGATTGGAAGATCCCTCTTAGACTAAAGAGCAAGTTTTATAAAACTACTATATAGACAGCCATGCTCTATGTGAAATGTGTATGTTGAGATGGATGTGTGGGAAGACAAGAAAAGATCACTTGAGAAATGACTATATCAGGAATAAAGTGGGGGTGGCGAGCATTGAGGACAAGTTGCAGGAGGGCCGACTGAGATGGTATGGACATGTGCAACCTGATTGACTAATGTGCCTATACGAAGCAATACTATCGAGGCAAGCACAATTAATAGAAGAAGAAGGCTTAAATTAACATGGGAAGAGCTTATAAAGAGAGATTTTAAATCTCTACATCTCAACCAGAATATGACCCATGATAGAGCTGAATGGAAAACAAGGATCCATGTAACCAACCCCAACATAGTTGGGATTGAGGCTTAGTTGATGATGATGATCATCATCATACTTGTCCTTACATGGAACACTTGCTATTACTAGTAACTATGAGCATATACTATTGTTGTGCTAATAAACAGATCTGGCAACCAGCTAAAAAACATTGGCTCTGATTGAGGTAGAGAAATGGACTGATGCTAATATTTCTATAATACAATAAGGATAAAATACAGTAACTACTATTGGCAGTTCAAGCTTCTTATCATTAATGAAGTTACATAAATTTTCCAATTTATGGAAGCAACATTTCTTGCTTATTATAACAATATGGTCATTCTTTTTTCTAGATATGGGGGTTTTGTTTCACGTATGCTATTTCTCATCTATCTTTTATTGTCATATTTCTAAAAAATTAATTGATCGATACATATTGATTGACAAATTGTCTTCATGATGTAAGGTCTATCATATTAGGTGTGAAACAATATTGTGACTAATCAATGGGATACATGCTCCTTTTTTGTCTATAATTTCAGGAAAGACCAATATACTAAAGGAAATCTTTGGTTGGGAGTTTGGACCCACATTTTGTGGACCTCATCACCTCTGATGGATTGCAAATTGAGATCCTATTTCTTCATTGAAGTCTTCTAACTAAGCTATAATATAACTTACATTTTATATGGTTGTCTTTTATGTAATTAAAGTATGGCTATTGTGAGATCGTAGATCCCAAAACAAATGCATTTTGGAAAAGTCTGAAACACTTAATTTTGGTATCTTATTTATGTTAAATAATCTTTTCAGTTTCCAACAATCAATGATTTGGTGTATCTCTACGTTCATGCATTCATTTGAGGTTGAATGTAATGTAATGGCATACATATACTTTTCCAACTGTGAAACCCATGACTTTAGAGTTAGAGAGTAACTTATATTTTAAGTTGGATCTACTTCTTGAAAACCTAGGCATCATGTTCTTTAAAAGTAAGATGGTATATATTATTTTCTAGATAAGGTACTATGGTAATTTTGAAGAATGCATCCACTAATTTCATATAATTAACATGATGTTCAAAATGGAGTTATGATATATGCATGGAAGGTGAAAGAATAATTTTCTTGTGCTCACATCAGATATTGCTAATTCAGCAATGTTTTTCTTGTACTCGTGATTCCCTGGCCTCTAAAGTAGACTAATTGTTTCACATCTATGTATATGTGATTTTATCTTTGATACATTGAATATGTATTATGATAACATCTTAAGCTTGTTTGCTAGTTTAAGCGACTTCTCATACGATTATATGTTTTTGTGTTAATAGTGGTGTTTCTTTGTTCAACCAGCTCATCCATGAGCGTCATGTTGACTCTGATTCTTCTTCAAGCATGTATATGATCTATCAAGTGATAAAAACTTGGATGACAATATGCTCCCATCCCTCCTCTATCACATGCCTCTTATTTATCTCATGCAAGAAACTTTCCAAGGTATGGCACTTTCATGTTAACCTCTTGTGAGAATTGTTTTCCTAGATTTTGTGGGCATTTTTTTGGGCTTTCCATTATTTACATGCAACTATAATACATTTAGAAAGATATGTACCAACAATGTTGGTTCTCATGATGAGAAAAAATCATCAAATATAAATAAAGACAATGCAAATAGTATCAAGGACCATATTATTCATACAGGATGTAGGGAGTTGTTGAGGTAATATGATGAAATTTAGATCATGGGTCGCATACGTGTATTCAACATCATTCTATTCATTACTTGATTTACTTTTTAATATGATAAAGACATTATGATTTTTCTTCACTATAGAAAGTTTGTTTGAGTTTGATTGTGATTTTCTATAGGATCGACAATTGACTATTAAATATCTATAGTGGTTGTGTGTGACATCATCCACAAGAGAACCGGTCTCCTTTCCCCTTTTGAAGTGTATAGTGCATCAGTAGATGCCTTTTTCCTGGGAGAAATTTTTGGGAGAAATTTTCTTCGATAAAGTCAAAGATATCATTCCAATAGTTTCTTGTATAGAGTCAGAGATATCATTCCAACTTCTATCCTTCGAGATATAATCGATCTTTAACTGAACAACGTGCAAGGTTTCACCAATCTATAAGAGTGTGTCCAATAATAGTGTTTGCAACATGTTTCCTGTGATGCTAGGATATAATTTTATATTGGAAGAATGAACGAGACTAATGTATTTAAAATTTGGGATCTGGAGATGGATAGAAACAACTTCTAGATTAAAATCATAGATTTCACCAACCGGTTAGTAATTGTGGCATGAAGACATAATCCGTACTATCTACATTTGAGAAAGAGGAGGCAAATTTGAAAGTTCAAAATGAGAAACCTCAGAAAAAGAAATGGGTATCGAAAGTAAGAAGTGAAGATGTTGATGGAAAAATCTTTATTGATGCAGTGGAAGTCATAGGTGATTCTGGGGGTGTTGTGGATATTGTTACTGGAAGAGTATCAGGGATTACTGATGAAGAAGGAATGAATGATACTTATCTGGTCTTTTCTCGTGTTGAAAGTGATAGTAGCTATGATGAGTCTCAATCTGTTATTGTGTGTGCAGAAGTTACATCTAATATTTCTACTTCTGGAGCCATGGT